>KN475681.1:0-13055 GCA_000787095.1 Periophthalmodon schlosseri | reverse complement strand
GGCCTCCTGAGGCAACTGACAGGTACTGTCAGGCCAAGCGTGCCGCTGCTCGTGCAGTCGCAGAGGCAAAAACTCGGAGCTGGGAGGTGTTTGGAGAGGCCATGGAGGAGGACTATCAGTCGGCCTCAAAGAAATTCTGGCAAACTGTCCGATGCCTCAGGAGGGGGAAGCAGTGCTTCACCAACATTGTTTACTGTGCAGGTGGGGAGCTGACCTCGACTGGGGATGTTCCACCGGAAGGAGATCCCAGGGCAGACCCAGGACACGCTGGAGGGACTATGTCTCTCGGCTGGCCTGGGAACGCCTCGGGATACCCCCGGAAGAGCTGGAGGAAGTGTATGTGTGTAGAGGGAAGTCTGGGCCTCCCTGCTTAAACTGCTGCCTCCGCGACCCGGCCCCGGATAAAGCGGAAGAAAATGGATGGATGGCTACAAACATAAAGATCTGTACATTGATCTAATTGTATTTCTATTGTTCAACTCTAACCCTCTCTTGAGCTAGAGGTTCAAGGGAAGGTTGTTAATTTCATTTTATAGTCTCGCCATGGTCTGTTGTTATGGTTGGGGAGTGGGGGTTGCATCAGCTTCACAAAGCGCCATAAAAATGTCTGGTTGTCTGCCTTTCAAATGTACCTCAAATATCTTTTTTTCCTCTTGTTGTAAACTCTTTTTCTGTATCTATCTAACTATATTTTTACACTTTATAAAAAAAAAATGAGGTTTCATGTTAGTTAGGGGGATTTGACTTAAAGGGCATATATTGCACTATTTTCTGATCTATGTTATAATGTTGTTTCCTCATCAAAAACAGACCTAGAGTTGTGTTTTGTTTCATTCACACATGTTTAACACACAAATCCTGCATATTTAGGCTGTGTTCTTCTCTCAAAAAAACCCCACTCCGTTCCATTTTGTGATGTCATGTGTTAATACCAGAAGTGCTCCACTGTATTTTTAAACTCCATACACCTTTACTAGAATCATTTGGATAATTTCAGCCCTGTAATTGCCAATCTCTACTGAACTAAAGGTAAAATGTAGCTGCTGAGTTAAAAACTCCCACTGCATGACATCACAAGGTTGAACAGAGCATTTTGAGCTTTGGAGATGGAGACAGACTAATAATAAAGGATTACTCAAACATGTGTGAATGAAACAAAACACAACTCAGAGTATATTTTTGAGAAGGGCATGGCTTAAAGCTCATAAGAATCCATTTTGTGTAATACAGGACTTTTAAATTACTAACATCAAAGTCTTCATTATTTTGTTTTAAGTGAAAATATATAAATTTCACAGAGTAATGACAAGCTCAAATTGAATATATTTTGCACACCGCTCATGTATAATAAAGTCGCCTCTCTGGAGAATTGGTTTTGAATTCATAATTTTCCATCTCTCTCCTACTTCAAGGTCCTTTTACCATCACCAAACCCTGCTAATGTATGCAGCTAGCGCCTAGATCAAAGATACACGCGTGGTATTTTGGTGCAGGGTTTGCTACATATGTGCGCAGCTAACAGGCATGTTCAAAAGCGGCAGTGGAGGCCCGAGGTGAGAGGTGCATGCTGGGATATGTGTCTTGATGTCAGATTCTTTAACAGGATGTGGAGCCTCTTCCTAATATGGCGTCACATTATACAGACACGGTGTGAAGGTGAATCAGAGCCGGTACCTTTGACAGTTTGCGCTCACTGACCTTATGATATTGTAGCATGATGGCTGATGCGTTGGAAGTCCTACTTACTCTACAAGCCTCAGGGGGGAGGCGGAGAACGGGCTTGAGGGAAAACATGTGGAGAACCAGGTTAACCATGAACAAGATACTATAAATAAGTGGCTAAGACTGAATGGTTTTGGAAAAAATACATATTTGCTATTTTTCTGAATGATGCACTTTGGATTTATGTTTTAAATAGAGAATTCTGACCCATGCTCATTTTAAACATTTGCCTAAACTGGTAGTTTTGAGGTTCTAGAATGTCATACTCCCAGATGGGAGACAATACCCACATTTTCCTATTGATTATATTGATTTTTTTTGTTTGTTTGTTTTGGGTTTTTTTTGTTATTTAAAAAAAAAAAAATAACGTGATCCCTTGTAGTGATTAGACTCAAGACATCACTATAATTCAACATAAACCTGCCTTTGAGCAATATAAATTTCACTACCCCCATCTGTATTCAATGTTACTGGCCAGTAGAAAGTGGAAACCAAGCAATATCAACTGCAAAACTAAAAGCATCCCATTCAGAACATGTCTGCAGTGTTCTAAACTACAGAAATAGTTAGTTTTATAGAGATATGCAGATGTTTTGTTAGGACATTATGTTAGTGCTGTGTTTGTGATTTTCAATTTGCGATTTTGATTCAATGCAAATTTGAAGTGAAACAACTTTTGTTCTTACAATACAATACAGACTTTGGTCAAGCCCTGGTAAAATTATATCATTTCTTGCTGCAGACCATTCAGTTGCCTCTTTTGTTTCACATTGCTCTGAGTTCGTATAGAGACTGAAATACAGCAGTAGCAGGGTGCTTCTTTGAAATCAAACAGACAACAATAAAAAACCACAGCGTTTTAAAGGTTATGTCAGCGACTGTGACAGTTGTCCTTTTTCTTTGTGTCAAACCACAGATGAGGGCCCAGATACAGAGATGTGTTTCAGTACAATATAGAACAGAGAATAATGGCACAACTGCTGTCTTTCACACTGCCTGGGACTGTTTTAAATGGTATATTCTAAACCAGGTGTTAATATAAAAAATATACACTTTATGATTGATCTTATAAAAACAGAGCAAACCAAGATTATGTTAGACAAACCAATAACTCTTAAAGGGCCTATATTATTAGTATTTACTATTAGTATTTTCTGATCTATGTTATAATGCTCTTTCCTCATCACAAACACACCTGGAGTTGTGTTTTGTTTCATTCACACATGTTTAACACACAAACCCTGCACATTTAAGCTAACATTTAAGTTCTTCTCTCAAACAGAAAACATCCTGTTCCACCTTGTGATGTCATGTGGTGATACAGGAAGTGCTCCGCTGTGTTTTTAAACTCCATACACCATCACTAGAATCATTTGAATAATTTTAGGTCTGGAATTGCCAATGTTTACTGAAAAATGTAGCCACTACATGACATCACAACGTGGAAAAGAGCATTCTGAGCTTTGGAGATGTAGACAGACTAATGATAAAGGGTTACTCAGATGTGTGAATGGAACAAAATACAACTCCAGGTATGTTTTTGAGGATGTGTAATAGCTTTATAACATGGCTTAAAGCTCACAAGAATCCATTTTGTGTAATATTGGACCTTTAAAACATGATCTTATGCTGAAGGTTTTCTTTATTGTTTCTATGATCAAGATTTGCCTTTGCACTGGATCCATGAGCTAGGCTTGGGCAGGACTGCTGGAGTATTTTTATTGTGCATATTTCAGGTTGATGGAGGAAAAATGGAGTGCCAAAAAAAAACCCCACACTGCCCTGGAGTCAAACCAGGAAGCTTCTAGCTGTGAGGAGTGCGTATTAACCACTCAGCCACAATGCCGCTATAAAGCATATTTCTTATTTTAAGTAGAGTAATTTAGTAAGTAATTATACAGCAAAGTGTGTCCAGCTTTCTAGAATAGTTAAAGGCCCTGTACTTAAAAATGTGAAAAACAGAAGTAGTTCATTTTAAACGGTTTGCAGTGGTCCAAAGTTATTCTGAGCATCCTAATTATTCACAGTGATGAGTTTATAAGCACTGTTCACAACTCAAAGAGACCAGAGCGGGATTTTGCTGTGACATATAACAACTAACATGCTAACAGGCACTTCTTAATTATCAGACAATAAAATTTTCTAATGCTTTCTAATGACTTATTTTGACCTCAAAAGTTGCTTGTGCAATATATCTGTACCAGATCAACATAAATTTTGCTCAAACACAGGAAAAATTGGGCACAGGGCCTTTAACAGACATGACCACACTTGCTACTTACTTTTTATTGTGTGCCTTGACAAAAGTTAATCTCCTGAAATAAATAAAAGCTCACATGTGCGTATTGTGTGAGGAGCAGAGTAACTTCCTCCTCTGAGGCTGCAGCGGTGAGCGCGGTGAGCCTTTAAACAGAAGCCGAGAATGATAAATCAGGACCATGGGAAATCTGGCCCTCTCTTTTTCCCACTCGTTCTGTCCAGGTGCACTCTGGGTAACACTCAGCAGCAGTCACATGACCTCATCCATCTAGGAAATACTATGTGCTTGTACATCCTGTCCTGAATGCATTAAGGGTATTGTGTGAAATCTTGAAGCAAACAGGTTCAACGCTAGAGCCTAGTTACCTCAAAATATACAACAAAAGATTTGACTTCTAACTCGGGATGAGGGGGGTTAAGTGTCTTGCCCAAGGACACAACAGCATTCATCTGTGGGATTTGGAATCACATTGCCTACCTGTGGGTCAGTGGATCTGATCGCTCTACCAATTATGTTTTTATGTGGAGAGCGGGATTTGAACTGCCAACCTTCGGATCAGTGGATGAACACTCTACCAGCTGAGTGTAGTGCACCTTTAAATACACCAAATCAAAGTTATTTCGTCATTTGACCTTTTCCAGATTTCTTAAAAGACAGCGGTATGTCCCTCCTGGGCTTCTGTAGGTGTTCACACTCTTGAATTAGGTGTGAAATTAAAAACTGCAGGTGTCTGTCTTAATATGCTGCCAGACAATACACACACAGTTCTGTCTGTTTAAAGTAATCAGCGTGTATCAAACCATGATACAAGATGTTATAAAAAGGAACAATTTTGATAAGGATGTATACAGTCTAAAATATTTTGGTAACAGTACTTAGCAATACCTGTAATTGAGGGCTAATAGCTAACTAATAGATAAATAGTCCATAAAGATCAGTAGTTTTATTCATGTGGGCACAGGCTAATAAATTACTATATGTGGGTTTGAAGTGAAGGATTGTTGTCATGGAAATTAAGAATTCAGACTATAATGAGAAGAAACCCCTTGCCTATGATCAATCTTGTGTGTGTTTTTAGGCCATAAATGTTGTCTACTATGGCTCAGACGAAAGGGACAGGAGTCGTGCTGTGTGGCTCTTTACTCAGTGGGAGACTCTTCTATCTTTTGAATGGTGAAAAGTCCTCAAAATGGCATCCATAACATGGCTGAACGACATACTGTTTCAGGGCCCATAAAAACATCACAACATACTTTTTGGTACACGCTTTAGATACCAATATTTTCCCATAAATGTTTATACCATATAACTTTTGTGCTTATATAGCTCTAGCCTCTTGGTCACCCATAATCCCTTCTCTCCACCTCTCAGTCATCTCTCCATCTCTTCTTGTCCTGCTCTTTTGCCATCCCTATTTCAGGTTTCCTCCAGGAATGGCCCCTCTGCTGTGAAAGACACGCCTGTTGTGTATCTGTGTGTGCCTGTGTGTGTGCGTGTGTGCATGTGTGTGTGTGTGTGTGTGTATGCGTGTGTGCCTGTGTGTGTGCGTGTGTGTGTGGAGGGGGGAAGGGGGCACTCACCTCTGTCAGTTATCTGTGGAAAGCCCGCTGTGAGTAAAAAGCCACACAGCACCCAACCTGTCCTTTTCATCTGAGCCGTAATAGACGATGATTATTACCTAAAAACACACACAAGATTACTCATATGCAAAGGGGTTCTGTTCATCATAGTTATTGACCTTAATCCTCCCAGCCCACTGCCTCTAAATGCCACTAAACCGTGCTCTCTTTGTGCTGGCACTTCCAATTAAGTGGAATTTGGCAAAAGTTTTGCCATTAAAATATGATATTAAGTAGTTGTAGGTTGATTTGTGTAAAATGTTCAATTTTCATGTGACCAGCAAGTCAACAACGCACTAACTCTGGGAGGCTTTAAAGCAGACCTATCCTGCAAAATTGACTTTCCAGAGCTTTTAACCGTATTATAGTTGTTTCCCCTTCTCATCTGCGCTCTCAAAGTTGTTTTTGGAGTGATTTGTGCATATTTGAGCAATCTTTAATCGCTTATTTTCAAGACGCTATGTTGCTGATCAACCCCCATTTTCACTGCCACCGGCATACGCCCACTGCTCTGTACTTACTTCGTTCTCCAGTTTTATATTCTCAATCAATGATAAGCATTGGATTTAGCAGTGTCACATAATCATTTTGGTACAAATGAAAAAAATCCACTACTCACTAGCTTGATCTGCAGCTGTCCATCAGAGGCACCAACTCTTTGTTGTGATGATGTTTACGGCGACGTCAGCTCCCACTGGGCACCGCAGTTTTCTAACGTGGAAGTCAGTGGAATTGTTTCTTTTATTAAGTCATTTTAGATGAATATTGCGATTTAAAGTAATGATCCACAGGTGTCATAGATTATAGCTATATAGCAGACACAAGCACTATAGGTCTTCTTTAAAATGGCTTTGTAGTCGTATAGAATGTATTTTGCTCTCAAGACCCCATGCAAAATAATACAACCCGCCGGCGCCCACAGCAACATCCAGAATTACAGTAGGTGAATACATAGCATCAGTTTTGGTTCAATAAGTCAATGAAAAGTCACATAGATAAATCATTTAACAATATAACCTGCTTATCTTCTCGTGGATGTTATTGCTTTGTCTGGAATGCTTCAAAGTACGGCATTAAATCTATCTACTTTTTTGCACTTACAGGTGTTTTCATTGCGTTGAAAAGTACATTGGAAAGCGTGCACCTGTGAGAGGGCTCGCCTCTCCACAGATCTGAGCTGTTACAAGGCCTGGTAACGTCACCTGCTTGCCTTCATGGAGACAGATATGTTTATACCATACAGTGGAATGTTTCAGTCAAAGCAGTAATATCTCCATGGACATAAGCAAGTGGCAGACCCTCCATCAGTTTATGTAAAAGAAATACATTAAAGATATCCTTACATTTACATTTTGTCATCACTATGGCAACCTGTTAAATGAATAAAAGGAGCCGCAGTATTACAACATTCATTATAGCAAAATTGCATGACCAAAAGCCATATGGTGAGATCATATTTGACCCAATGCTGTTTATCCTTTAACAGAGGGACATTGTTGTTTTCAGAGGCAGTTTCATATCCTGCCGTGTCTCTAATGCTGTTGACTTATCTGTCCAGATCTGACTTCCTGTTTCTGGTTTTGCTGACGAGATACCCTTCTATAAGCAGCGAATCCGAGCTGCTCTCCTGATCCCCTTAGTGCTTGTCCTCCCTGTATTAACGTAGGTTCAGTCTGAGGATTTGGAGTGAGGTCTTCTGTCAGTTTCATAATATGATGTGGCCCAATATATCTATCCGTTTCAGTGTCCCATTATATGCAACATTATGAAGACTTTTTCCCATTCAAAAGAGATGATATTTTGTTTTAAATTGTTAATCACTACGGTTATGGTCCTATTATTTATTAACCTATGGACTGCCCGTGGCCTGGGGGAAGACTGAATTGTACAAGCTTTCATGTTGGCGTTTATTATGAAAATTTGTTTGATTCTATTATCAAATTAATCTAAAATTCAAATTAGCCAAACATTTCTGTTGATACATTTTTCTCGTATAGAATAGAATAGAATGCTTAAGCCCACTTCTTCTGTGTCTTTTCTGACACTATTCAGTGTTTCAGCTTCCTGTTATAGGCAAAATTATGTGAACTTTTCCTATTCAAAAGAGATCATATTTTGTAAAAAACTGTTAATCGCTATTGCAACGGTCCTAATTAAATTTGAATATGCCCAAAAAAAAAATCAATTGAATTTTGATACATAATTTTCATATACTAAATGTTGAATGTCTTTGCTGGTTACTGTGTTGACCCATATAACACACATTTCAGCTTCCTGTTATAGGCAACACTTACCTCTGTCCATTATCTATGGAAAGCCTGCTGCATCTCCCACTGAGTAAAGAGCCACACAGCACCCAGCCTCTTTCGTCTATAATGGACAACAATGATGGGTTTAAAACATACACAAGATTACTCATATGGAAGGGGGTAAAATACGACATAAAGCAAGTTGATTTGTGTAAAATGTTCAGTGTACATGTGCACCAACAAGTCAACAGTGCACCAACTCAGAGTTTTCAGAGCTTTTAACCATGTTATAGTTGTTTCCCCTTCTCATTTACCCTCTCGAAGTTGTTTTTGGAGTGATTCAGGCATGTTTCAGCAATCTTTAATTGCGTATTCTCAAGATGCCATTTTGCCAGACAACCCCCTTTTTCACCGCCACTGGTATATACGCCCACTGCTCTGTAAATAGTCACATTGGTCACGTTTTTATATAGCACTTTTCCACCTTCAAGCCACTCAAAGCGCTGTACTTACTTCGTTCTTCAATTTTGATATTGACACTGACATAATTTTCATGTACTTCTTGAATGTCTTGGTGTCTGGTTACTGCTGTTGACACATATAGGTTTCAGCTTCCTGTTATAGGCAACATTTTGTGGGCTTTTTCCTATTCAAAAGATATATTTTGTTAAAAATTGTTCATCGCTATGACCATGGTCCTAATATGTCAAAAATATGCCTAAAAATCCAATTGAATATACATATTTATACATCATTTTCATATACTTCTTGAATGTCTTTCCTGGTTACTGGTACTGACTTCACGCTTCGTGTTACAGGAAACATTTTGACTATTTTCACTATTTAAAAGTTTAGTTTCGTTTTAAGCTGTTCATTGCTATTACGGCAGTCCTAATTTTTCATAATTCTGAAACCCATGGATAAAATTTGCTTACTTACTTTGTCACTAAATCAGTGATGAATGAAGTACTCAGTATTGTTATTTAAGTAAAAGTATCATATGAAAAAAGCTACTTAAGTAAAAGTATTTAAGTACCCATTTAAAAATGTATTTTGAGAGTATTTCACACAAGTGTTTGTGTGATATTGATTCAAAAATTATACATATTTTAGTCAACAGTTGCAATACCAATTAATTTCTTAATTTTTCTTATGAATTTTGTGTATTTATTTTTGTTTGCTCAAAGCTGAAGCTTGAACTGAAAAACTTTAGTCAGGATGTTACCACGAACATGGTAAAAATAACCTCTCAAATCATATGAAAAGTACTTTTTACTTTTCAGTCCTGTTCAAAAATGTAGTGGAGTAGAAAGTACAGATACCTGCTCTCAAATGTAATAAAGTAAAAGTAAAAATTATCCACTGTAAAATGTACTTAAGTAAAGTACTGAGTCCTAAAAATTCTACTTAAGTACAGTACTTTACTACTTCTACTTGGTTACCTGCCACCACTGCACTAAATGAATAAATATATGTTCTGAATCACTGCATTTGTCCTGAATCACCGTCAAGTCTTCACTTATGAGCGCTGACAACAACATTACAACATCGGATCATTTAATCAGATAATGTCGGAACTCCTCGATCGCTATCACCACCTAAACTCAATTACCGCCTGCTTTGACCCGGGTTCAGTTTTCCGATGCCTCCTTTTAATAAAATCAAAATCTGCAGACTAATACTGTTGTCAGTGGCGACGGCCCCCAAACCTAGATATCAGTGCTGGCAGCAATGCATCATCTTCAGAAGTGACAGAAAAATCTATAAATGCTATCTTCACACTCTCACGCATGTACACGGCTCCTACAGCACACATTTACCGCTATTACACTGAATAATAATAATCTTGGGTAAGCAGATGGAGATTGAAATTCAAATACATTGTCCTTGCATATAAACGAAGCATCTGGCGCGGGTCTTAAAGTGACAGAAAGTGCTGAGTAAATGGAATGGCGTTGCAGGTATCATAAGCAGTAGTTATAAATGTGTCAGCGTGTTTTGATGTTGATAACAGAGATAATAACGGCCTTGGAGGAGAGAGAGGAGAGCAGAAATTACTAGCTGAATCTGCTATGCCACCTTTTTGTTTGGATTAAAGGATGTAGGAGGAGAGGTACAGTCAGCACAGCGCATACACCCACAAACCAGCAGACAACCAGAGAGAGGGAGAGATGAGAGAGAGAGAGGGGGAGGGAGAGGGACAGAAAAAGAGGGTGAAAGAGGCAGGGGGGGAGAGAGAGGGCTAGAGGAGGAGAGAGAGAAAAGAAGGAGAGTTGGAGGTCAGGGAGACAGGGGAAACAGGGAGGGGTGCAGAATGGCAGATAGTGAGAGGGGCAGAAGGAAAATGAGGGGAGATAAGAGGGAGGGTGTAAAGAGAATAAGAGACAAGAGAGAGGGATATGGAGGGAGGTAGGGTGAGGGGGAGGGACAGAAAGAGAGGAAGAGATGAGAGATAGAGAAGAGAGATGGAGGGGAGAGAAAGAAGGGGAGAGAGAGGGAAAGGAAGAGGAGGATAGAAAGACAGAAAGCAACGAGGGTACAGGTTAAATTGGGGGGGATAAGAGGGAGGGAGTAGAGAGAGAAAGAGAGACACATAAGAGAGAGAGAGAGAGAGAGAAGGGTACAGGGTAAAAGACAGGGGGATAAGGGGGAGGGAGTAAAGAGAGTAAGAGACCAAAGAGAGAGAGGGAGATGGAGAGAGGTAGGGTGAGGGGGAGGGATGGAAAGAGAGGAAGAGATGAGAGATAGAGAAGGAGAGATGGAGGGAGAGAAAGAAGGGGAGAGAGAGGGAAAGGAAGAGGAGGATAGAAAGACAGAAAGCAACGAGGGTACAGGTTAAATTGGGGGGGATAAGAGGGAGGGAGTAGAGAGAGAAAGAGAGACACATAAGAGAGAGAGAGAGAGAGAGAGAGAGAGCAAGAGAGGAGAGAGGAGGAGAGACACATAAGAGAGAGAGAGAGAGAGAGAGAGAGAGCAAGAGAGAGAGAGAGAGAGCGCGCGCGCGAGAGAGATGAACCTGAAAAAGCGCAAACAGTATTTAGTAACGGTCAGCACGGGGCCTGTGTGTGGTTTTTGACACATGTGAGTCAGACAAATGACTAAACAAAAGGTGCTGTGCTGCAGAGCTAAAACAGGGAGGGAACTGTCAGAAGGAACTGAGTCACTTATTAAACTAATACAAGGTTATGTATTTATCTGTTGCTGGACAGACAATTGTAAGTTATCTCCACCTTTATACAATCTCTCTCATAAAACATTACATTGTTCTGCATTACATATATAACTGCAACTACAAGCAATATAAAATGATTAATGATCTTGCCTGTAAGAGGGAAGCTAAACTAAATCCCTACAACCCAAAATATGCTCTATAGATCGAAGCCCTGACCAAGCCTAGCAACAAGATCATGGAGATGGGTCCCTGAGCACTTTTATTTATCTTTATTTATACAGGGAGAACTCATTGAGAAAGCGCATAAGTGCATTTAGAACATTAAAAAGAGGTGCAGGTGTGAGTATAAATGTTTGTCACCAGATTATTAAATTGCACAAGTTTCCAATTTTGCATGTCCTTGAAAAATATTAAATTTTTGGGAAGCAAAACAGCCAAAAGCCCTTTTTCCCATCACAAAATGCAGAGTTAAATGCAGAGGACAAATTTCATCCGACAGGGACAATAAAGTGTACCTTAACCTTAACCTGAAATGACCTTTCAAAGCTGGAGATCCCGATTTTATTCTCGTAAATGAGAATATTTCGTTTTTCCCCTCATGTGGATTGAACAGCGTCACTCAGCATGCATCGTTTGAATTGACTGCAAAACCAAAAGTGAAAGCTGTAAACATTTTGATAATATGGCGGTCAACCTCCATGGCCTGCTTCACTTCATCGTCTGAAAAAGCTCTGTAATTCATACTTGTGAAAACTTGCAATGTGCCAAAGAGTTTTGATAGGAACTAGATTCAAACTAGATTTAAATATAAATAATGTGGTTTTTTTGAAAATCCAAGTAATGCAGCTTTAATTGTAGTTTCTTCTCAGTTTACTTGGATGCTTTTATATTGCAAAGACATTATGCGTGAGGCTTGAACACAGAAAGATCTTCCAATTATTTCCAGCACTGACCTATACTGACCAAAACTCCACCCTCATTTTTAACAGGCAGCAATGGAAAGATAACATTTAATTGTATTGCATTACAGATATAGCTCCATGTGTCAGAGTTTCGCAGGCTGAAGAGGTGGACATGGAGTAGGTGGCTGAGGTGTGGAGGGAGCACATTGGCAGGCATTGCTTTCAAGTGGCTATTCGATAAAGCCATTTATGACAACCATCTGTCCACTATGTTTGTGTGCGTGTGTGTGTGTGTGTGTGTGTAGTTTGAAGTTATGGCGCTGCTGGAGGTGGTGCTGGTGGGTGTTGGGGTCCAGGTGGCTGTATACAGTAATATTTCACCCACGGAGACGAACACCACGAGGGCTGTGGGGGCACTGGGAGAATGTTAGTCATAAGGAACACTGTCGCAGAAGCTCAGGACCGGCTGTGGCCACAAATCCAGTGTTCTGCCAGTGTGCAGCCGATTCTCCCAGGCAGTATAGGTTTAAAAAAATCCTACATTCATTTACAACAATAGGCTCTATGCACAGCAGCACACCAGCTAGCTCACTGTGTCTAACAGTCACTTTTATTAAAATCGGCAAACATAAAATAAATTAAAGCCGCAAGCGGCATCGAACGGCCCTGTGTTTTGTTGCACTTTTAGGCTGTACTTGTCACTAAACAAAGTCTACACATACTGGAAGTACTGATGCCCAAAATGCAATAACATGGGTTTTTGAGGCATCGCCACGGCAACACCGTGCAAAATACAAAGTTGGCCCCTCTGACTTTTTTAAACTTTTTTTTAGCCCAATTGGACTTTTTATGCGCAAACGGGAGCAAATTTTGACATGTGAAAATTTCAAAAATTCCGATGGAATTTTGCGGTATTAAGTATCAAAATAAATTGGATAACTTTTGATGCCCCACTTGTCTAGATGATGTACAGTGATTTTCAGCCCTGCCGGTGATTACAATATTATTATTATTACAATATGACGTGAGCAAAAATGCCGACTCGGCATTTTGGAAATTTCGATCCAAGATGGCCGACTTTTGGTTTGTCAGGGGGCGTGGCCGCAATAATATTTTTTGTTTGGCATCACT
>KN475679.1:0-13143 GCA_000787095.1 Periophthalmodon schlosseri | reverse complement strand
AAGATAGTATCTTAAGATAACTATCCTGTTCCCTTAAGTTTTATATTTTGGCCACGTGGTATTATTGTTTTCCTTAACATCCTCTGCAGTGCTCCGCAACAACAACATTGCTTTGTTTGTCCTCCAGTATTTGGTCAATGCTTTCTGTTCTTTTCTACAAAATGTATCATGAATAGGAGTAATGGGACAGGAGGAGTAAATATCATATAATAAATAAGATGAGTGAGTTTGTGCATCCACCGTTTTCAATAACTGTTGATTTTTTTAAAGATATTGAGTGAAGGTATTTTGTCACAGTAAAACACTTAAAAAGGCCTTAAAAAGAAATTAACCACAAGCTCCTCCAAATTTTGTCAGACAGTCTCTGCATATTTAACCAGTCTCCTTGATGATGAATAAAACTCAGAGCTAATCAATCTCTTCATCATGTAAATCAGGTAGTATATTTTCATTTAAGAATGGCAATCAAATTCTCATCCATCCCAAATTACATGCAAAAAATAGACACACTCCCAGAATCACAAACTCCTCTGAGACGCTCTGACCTGAACTGTGTCTTCATAAGGACTTTTTGTACTGACCACTGCAGACCAGAATACCACACGAGAGACTGGCTCGCTCAATACTGTCAGATGTGTTGACTCCAAGCATCAACAATAAATACACACTGCAATCCAACACCAGTTTATATATCCAGATAAATATCATATAGATTATGTGTAGGACTATAGACAACTGTAAGTAAAGAACACAGAATGATTTTTCATTTGACCGGGTAAAAGAAAAATCTCTTTTAATTGATCTTTTGAACTATTGTAAATTTATAAAACAGCCAAAAATATTCCCAAAGTTTTTTACTGTGATTTCACAAACGTTAGTTTTTGCAAAAGAACCCAAATCAGTCAGCACCAGGGTAAAATTGACAAAATGCATCTCAAAGAATTACATGGGCAAATGATTAGTGTAGGAGTTGGTGTGAAGGAGACAGTTTCATCTGTGCTGTGAAAAGATGGCAGAGAGAAAAGCAATGGCAACGGAGAAAACAAGAGTGCGGGGGACGAGCAGGGAGCCAGGCGAGGGAAGGAAGCAAGGCAGGAAGGCATTTGTGATTGGCTGCCAACTGGACACTTTCTACTATACTCCAACATCCACAGGCCGCCATGACACCTCCTACACACACATGCAAAGTTGTACTCACTTCACAGACAGACACACACTGCAATCAAATGACCTAATAGCATACGCATGAGAGAGTGATTGAGAGAGTGGGTGGAAGAATGATTATGACTAGTTTTTTGCTTCTTCTAATAATCCATGTATTTCTTGGATTCTGTGGCTGTTTCTCCCTGCACAACGCTAAAGTAATTTGTCAACTATGGCAAAAAAAAAGAAAAAGAAAAGAAAAATCATACTACTACTCATAACAGTAATAATAACAAAAAAAAAAAAGAATAAAAATAACAGTTTTCTTTTTTGGAAGTTGGTTGGCAAGTGTTCCCATTGGATGTCTTTTGAAGAGGCCTCGAGTACCTGCAGAACATGGAAGCACCCTTAACTAAAACCTATTGAACCTATTGAAAAGTCCAAAATAGCTTCTATTCCTAAAAATTCAAAAAGGATCTATTACCTCACTATTACACAAGAAATGTCTCAGATCAAAACACGCTAGCTGCTCCATGCACATATTTTTTATCTACAAATGCTTTTTTTTTAAAGGTTTCGCTCTGTTTCGCTACCTTATCCCCCGCTACGGCTCCCTTGTTTTAATTCCTCCACATGTGTTAATGCATATGTCCCGGAGCCATTCGGATTCTCTGTGTTTTTTCATTGCATCGGTTTAAGCTTGAGCAGATGTGTTTGGGCTTTTTTTCTAACCCCTTTTCTCAAAACCTCCTCAGCAGCCTCGGCGGAAACACAGAATACCTCTTCCTAATCCACTTTACCCGCTAATCCCTGCTCCGTAGACCTGTTGGCTTGCTTTTTCCATACAAGACTAGTTTTATCTTTCCCTCTCCCCCCTTCCATTCACTGGGGGTCTTAGTAAAAGATCACTATCAAGGAAACCAACAGAATTAGCCTGCATCACCACGGACCAAGGGGACAGGATCTAGCTGCCACTAGATTTACTGATATTCGGGAGAAGAGTGGAATTGATCGCAGAGCTCTGGGATCCGGCTGCTGTCTACTATTATAGGGCTTTGCGGCGCTGAGTTAAGGTTGCCCATTCAACGGTCGGCCTGCCAAAGCTATGGGGACAGGATTTAGCTGCTTGACAAAAGCTTGAAAGGTATATGTGATATGTCATCTGCTGCAGTGGGCTACAGGGGGATTTTCAGTGGCACAGCGTAAATAAAGGCAGAAAAGGGAACAGCCAGTACTGGAGACCCACAGCGCAGGCACAACCCACAACCCCACGTGAATGACTGGAGGCAGAGATTTGATTCAGGCGACTGGCAGTGGGACATCGAAGAGGGACCGATTTAGGCTAACTGGTGCATTGCAAGACTTGTATTCTTAGAGGCATGGGGCCACAAGATGGAGAGAGGAGCCTAAATGAGTTGCCAAGTGTTACGAATTGGTCAGCGCTTTGTACTGGTCAAGCATATTAACACCTGTATGCATAAATGAAAGACTTTGGCCGTGTTTACAGAATGATGACGTCGGCATGTGACCTGATGTCTGTGTTTCTGTATTTCACCGTGCCTACTGTGAATGTGGCATGTGTGTGAGTGATGGGTGGTTGGAGGGGCTGATGGTGCAGATTTTCTACAGTAGTAGTATGGATTGAATTAAAGACTGTGTGAAGAAGTGGACTAAGTGAGTGTGACGTCACCCATAGCGTTCGGCTCCAGTCAAAAGAAGCTCAGCGAGGCAAACATTTACAGGGCGGATTCGGTGCCAGGCTCCATATTTAGAATTCCGACCGCGGGTATCATAGCAACCAAAGAGCCAATCTGGAGCGCAGCTGTTGAAGGTAACGCCCCTTTCCGCCTGCACCGCTGGTTTAGCAGGGGGTGAGCGCTTAGCAGCGCTGTCAATTAAACTTGTTTCTAACGCTAGCAGGAGCGACCTCGGGGGGAAAGAAGTCAGCTGATTTGTCTGTTATTAATGTTCATATCTTCATACAGACCCAATAGTGAAATAAAAAAATACCAGGATCATGTAGAGCGGGTTAATATGAACATTTTAAGACCGAAATGACGAGCCTAACAGCAGCGGTTACAGAGAGTGGTGACAATTTTTCAGTGTAAAGTGAATTGGAGCCAGAGTCAATTGAGCTGGACGTGCAGCCCATGATCCTATTTGGAACGCGCAGGTTATGTCCATTTATATATACAGTCTATGGGTTGAATGCATAATGTGTCTTTGGATGGCTTGATAAGTGCCATAAATGCAATACTTTTTTACCAATGCATACTAATACTAATCAGTTGAACAGTTGAATGTCAGTGATTCCTAGCATCTATCAACCATTTTGCTCAACATTTTGCATCAAAATTAGGACAGAAAGTAAAACTTTACTGTTGCTGTAGGTCAGTAGCTGTTAGAACTTATTTTTATTATACGAAGAGAACAAACTGATGGCACACTGCTCATTTAGTTCATAGCCAGGGAGGATAAAGTAAACTTTCTGCAAAAGAACAAAAAAAACACCCAACTTCTGAATGTAACTTTTGTTCCAAACTTGCTCAGTAACCAAGTTCCAGGCTATTTTCGGACTCTGTTTCTTAGCAACATGTTTAAGTCAGAGGTGATGTGTTGGTATGGGCAACCAACTTATCTACAAGTCTTCTTTCAAATTAGCTTTTATTGTCACAGGTTTGAAGTTTGAAGATAATTACAAAGAAAATACAGGCTCAATTAGTATGGCTTATTTTAATTGAATGTCATTGAAAATGGAATTAAACAAATCACAACGAGAGGTACAAAGACGGGTTTAGCAGATGGTGAAAGACTGCAATCCCAGGGAAGAGAAGGGGCCATAATGAGGGACAATAAGGTGGAGGGCACTGGGAAGACCACACTGGAGCAGATGGAGCCGGGCCCCTCTCCCCACTCACTCCGGGGAGCGCGCAGTGGAGGCTAGTTCTGGACCGTGGACGGACAAAAATAATCTATAAAGAAATAAGAGAAGCTCTATGTAAAGACGCCAAGAGGGAGACAGAACTTTTTTGTTGTTTATTGTGAACTTGGAATGGAGTGAGTCACACATTGCATTCAAGCAACACATTTACACTAATATTGAATGCAAAAGCTGATAAGGTAGGAAGGTTTCAGGGTTAGTCATCTGGGCCCTGTTTCGATTCCCACCTAGAAGTCATTTTCAACTTGATAGTTCTGGTCTGAGACACTAGGATTTAGAATGTACTAATTATGAATGACCCATGAGGCTAGTTTGTAAACAAAGGTTTCAGTTGAAAACTCCTCCTTGGGGGCAGGACTTATTTAACTCAGTACATTATAAATGTTAGTCTTTCAGACCAGAATCATCAAACTGAAAATGACTTCTGGATGAGCATCAAAATGGCTTGATTTCAAAAACAGTGTCCAGATGACTAGCTTTAAAACCTTTTGTACCTTGGACCATTCCTGAACGAATGAGGCATTACACTGTCACAAAAGCTCATAAGGTTGCTTGTGTGAAAATCTGTATTCATTGTAATGATTTTTATCATATGTGAACAATTAACTAAACATGCAATATCTAATGTATTTGGGGGGCAAGACATTCTTTAAGCTGTGATTACTCCTTCGCAAGTGGAATGTCAAGACCTCGGAAGCAAACGAGGACAATGTATAAAAAGAATGGAAGATAAAGACACTGTTGTACGGAGCTGGCTTGTGCTGAATGGTAATTAAAGGGGAAAATGTCATTAATTAGCAAAGAGGCCAGCTGTGGCGCTCTTTAAAGGCCTGCTTCCTAACATTAAATATAGATTACAGGACATGCAGAACACATACACACGTGAGAGGAGACAAAATAACAGTGATGCACAGATCTAATTAGTGGGATCGATTTTGCTAACCCCAGTGGAGAGGCAGCAATAGGAGCCAGATCCTGTAAATGCCACCCCTCGGCAGGAATCTACACTTGATAATATGATGAGAAATAACATACCAAAAATGAAAAACAATTGTTATGCCTGGGTCTTGTCAGGGCACTGCATACAAATATGATGGAAACATATGCTCACATACTTTATTCCTGTTTAATAAAATTGACTCCTGTATTAAAAGTTTTGTTTACATCTTTATTTGTCTGTATGATTACAGACCCTGCCCTTCTTATTATAACTCAACTCAACAATACAACAAATGAGAAGCAGAGACGGCCCAGAAGCAGAACAATCTGCTCAAAATAGATGCTATTTACATGAGTATTAATAGTATTCCCAGTGCACTTACACAGTTGAAAGGTGTTTGTTCAGAGATATTTTTGTATTGTGCTTTGTATTTGCATTTTCAGATTCTACTAAGCACATATTTGGATCATGCTCTTATGTGCAATTCGAGGTTATGGTTAATCGTTTACAAGTAGTTGTCCTTTTTCAAAACTGCACATATAGGCACAGACACTCTCCATGGAGGTAGAAGAAGCTGGTGCATTTTAAGTCTGTGCTTGATGTTATTAATATATTACCTCATGGTTTATAATTGTACAGCTCAATAAAGGGTTGGCTACTAGCACAATACATTTGTAATTGTAATAAAAGTTGGAGAATGCACATCAACACTGTGTTGAAGAAAACATAAAATAAAAAGTACATGACTGATATTTCCTGCTGCTTTGTTATATTGGTTTATTTAAATGCTACCACTCTATGATTTCTACATGATTTTTTCTCTTTGTGCTGGGTGAGGGTATATGGACCACAGTAGAGCCTCCTCCCAGGCTCGCAAACCAGAATGCACAGTGGAATAACAGGAGGCTTTTGTCTTCTTTCATGGTTTACAGCACTCTTTGGCTGCTCTATCGATCCTTCCCTCCATCTCTCCCACACACTTGGCCCCGTCCCCATAGCCGTGCAGTAATGTGTGTGTTTGCCAATGAGTGTGTGGGAGTCATACAACTTTGTCTGTCCACCTTTTGTACATTCACTGTGTCTTGTTCAACAGAAATAGTATTACACATGCAAGTAGAACAGAAAATACATATCCGGCTTTTTAAAGCGAGCAGAAAGAGTAACATGGTCACAGCGGCACAAGTTAGTGTGTAGTTTTTCATGATAATTACTGTAAGTGCTTTTCACTTTGGTCTCAGTACACATGACAAAGTAGTCATGTTTTGCCATGTTTTCCACAGGTCTCATACAGGTGTTGCATGACAAGTTCAGTTTGTTTGTTCTGTCCATGTTTGGATGATACTTCCCTCATCAACATTCGGCAGTGGTTGTCCACCTGAAAGGCTGACACAGCAGCACTGAAGGACGGGTCAAATGTACAGGATACACTTTCCTATGGAGACAATACCTTACCTTTAGCGTTCTTACTGCAATTGAAATGTGATATTTCTCTCTCTTGGTGAGTTAGTATGATACATTCTGTGAAAGATCTCGCAGACAGTATGAGATCAATAGATTGACAGGTTCTCCCCCTCCAAGCTATAGCTAACACACTCATACACACACACACACAGGCTCAAATATTCTTGCTCCGGATGTTTTTTTTTTTTTTCTTCAAGACCCTCTCCTTAATCCTGTTGATTTGATAAGAAATCTCATTCCCCTGCGCTTGGTCACACAGAGCAGCCAATCCGACAGATCTGACTCCACTACAGCCCTGTCAATGCTATCTCCAGCGCTTACGGCTACAGCAGACAGAAGGTAAAGCCTGGTACAGGTGGGGGCTGAGAGGCTGTGAGGAGAGGCTATGTGGCTAGGACCTGTAAGACCCTCTTCGGAAAAGGTCTGAGATACCTGAGACAATCGATTCTTATCGACACAGTTGGTAATTACATTTCATTAGCTGTTGGTGCTAATCCACAAGGCCCAGTTTCAGGAAAATAAGACAGAGACAAAGAAGAATACTTGAGACTATAGTATCGAGCATGGCTGCTAAAATACCATTATTATTTTCATAATGATTGAATGTAACATCTAATGGTATACAGATGATCAGATTATGACTAAAGCTACCACCTGCCATGTTTTATTTAGTTGTAGCCTGTTCTGTGTTTGATCAAGGACAGTGAATACACTCTAAAAATACAAATAACATTTGAAATACTAACTGACAAGTTTTCTCTCTATATCATTTATATTTCCTTTTACTTTGTTCCAGTGTATCTTATCATCCTGCAACTGGGACAGAAGAATTCACTTTGAATGGACCATATTTAACCCTTGGTCTGGAGATTTAAGCAGAGTGAATTAAATACTAATTCTTCCCACTTTTTTCCCTCTCGTCTCCACTGACCCCTCCTCTCTCATTTCTCTCTTATCCTTTCCTTTCTACTCTTCCTCAACCCCTGAAGAGCATGTCAAAATGTTAATTTCTCTTAAATTACTTGCCATTACAGTGCAGAGATGGTTAGCAAGAGAGGGAGAAGCTTTTACTTTGTAAAGGTGAAGAACGCTCAGAGCTGAGCATGCCTTTGTGCATTGCCAGCAGGTAAACTCCTTCTTAACTGTTTTAGTATGAGATCATCATTCTTCCAGATCAGATTTTTACAATAATCATTTTTGCAAACAAGGTGAGACAGCTTTTTTTTTTTTTTTACCTAGTTTTCCCAAGTTTTATCAATTTTGACAAGTTTATAATTTGACTTCACATTTGGACATGTTATTTTTAGACAGCTGTGAAGCTATGAATATTATTTACCACAAGTTGTACCCTGCCAAACTAAGTAATGACTTGTCCAACTTCTCATATGCACATTAACATTTCAGTCAATCGCTCACATTATTGCCCAACAGACAAGAGGAGATTGGCCTAGCAAAATAATCGTAGTATTAAAACTACTTTTTATTAACTATATTTGAAGTGATCCACAAATCCATATTCCATGTGTGTTCACGTATACTTGAGCTGTCAGCTTTCTTTAATCAGGTTCATCTATTCCGGACCCCGGTGGGCGGTGCCCGCTGAAGCATTTACAGAAAGCACATGAGGACTGTGCTGCTGAGCTGCTACAGACTGACAGATCTAGCGTAGGCAGGGGCTAGCATGTCGAAAAAGGACCTGTCCTCCAATCACAGCGAAGAGCATGAGTGTAGGAGGATAATTACAAGTATTCCTGTCAGAGGCGTCACGTTTCCATTGATGCACTGAAGTGAGACCAACGCTGATGTAAAGGAGGAAGTGGGAGTAATAGAAAGACACAAGAGAAGTGGGATTAGAAAGAACAACTAAGGTCCGTGACTACTTTTTTTATTTAGATTATAGAAAAATGCTATTATTTATCTTTTTTTTTGATCAAAAACCCTTTATAATGTCTGAATACTGCACCACCTAAAACGCCATAATCAACTTCAAGTTCACTGCAGGACAGGCAGTTTTTTGCGTCTGTAAAAAATTGACCAAAGAACCAGTTTTAGCTCGTAAATTTAGCTGAACAACTTTTTATTTCAGTTTGAATCCAGATCACATTGTCGATTTGTCAGATATTTGATGCACATGAGCTTACTAACTGCTGCATACTTCTTAAATAGACATTTTTAAACTTAAGGCCAGCTCACAATATGGAATAATGTAATACATTACAATGGTCATTACAATACATAAAATATGTCATTCTGTATAATCATGTTGTTGTCATTATCCTAATCATTGTGCCTAATGTCTGGCAACTGTCTTGTGCTTGATAATGATGTCTATAAGCCCATAAGGGATATGTGTAT
Source organism: Periophthalmodon schlosseri (assembly GCA_000787095.1). Lineage (NCBI taxonomy): Eukaryota > Metazoa > Chordata > Actinopteri > Gobiiformes > Gobiidae > Periophthalmodon > Periophthalmodon schlosseri. The sequence continues at coordinate 4,303 of KN475679.1, read as the reverse complement.
GCATTTCATTTATTCATTCATTGTTCATAATAACTCTAGGCCCCGAGGTATAGACACACACATTGTGGTTGCGTCCCACAAAAATCAAGGCTAGAAACGTTTATATGAATTTATCTGATTTGTTACTCTGCCTGTCAATAATGGCCATCGGAAATCAGGGAGACAGGATTTGGTTCTAGACCCTAAAGGTTTTTTTTAATTTTTATTTTTTTATGTCAAACATAAATGTTTGTGATCTTAGCTAGACAGGAAAATATTTGCCAATATAACTTTAAAAGTGAATAAGGCCCTGTCATGGTGTTCATTTTCCTTGAGTTATTTTATATCCTAACCCGGTTTCATTTACGGGTAATCATTTCTGTAACCCTGTGTGTGTTTGAGTTTGACTTCATGTCACATTGATCGCTTGCCCCGCCCTAACGTGATTCACGTGTGTCCCGTTCCTCTGTGTGAACATATATACCATGTGTTCTGCCCTTTGGTGGTCCATTGTCAGTGTCATGTCCTGTGTTTAGTTTTACTTCTAATCTTTGTTAAAGTTTACTTTAAAGAATTAACATGACAGGCCCATAAGGTGGAGCAAAGTTAATTAAGTTCCCAAATTAAAAATTATAATAAAATGTATTTTTTTCTGCGATATAGGATTACTATAATGTTGTATTTAAGATGACTTCCATTTGAACTCACTAGTCAGTTTAAAAAGACACATCTCCTGCACTGAGGCCAAACTGGGAATGACATGGAAACACAAAGACTGGGGCAGCTTAGAAACAAATTCAGTGCTAAAGATAGATAAAACAAAAAAGATGTTGCTGATATTGATATTAGTACCAATATAGTGTTTATTCCTTGTCAAAATGAGTTGATACTTGAATCAATTAGGACACTGGATACTTTTTCTAAGTAATAAAATATATGTAGTAAAATATACAAGTAAACAAGCTAATTTTAGATTTGTTTTCTCAAAAAATACATTTCTTCTGTAACTCCTTTAGAACTATATGATTAATATATTTGAAAATCCATGAGACTTTGGACCATTAAGTGGTTGCTAAAACGTGGCTGTTACAATAATCAGTAGTATATTTTTCTGGTAAACTTGGGAGCCTCCAGCTATATTTCAGCTCTCCCAAACTGCCAAGCCAATGCTACAAATTCCACTCAGGTCTTATCAATAGGCAGCCATCTAATCAGCTACGGCTTCAATTTAGCCCAATACACCTCTGGCCAGTCACCACCAGCACCACAGCAATCAGCTTAGCACTGTGCACCGAGCTGCAAAAATGGCCCACTCCCACCTCCCTGCAATGAGAGTGGCCAGACAGACGGGAGAGTGCGATAGGATTCCTAAACTGTACTTTTCAAATCAGTATCCACATACAAATGGCTTGTCCTGTACGTGCTGATTCTGGCCGATATCACAGCAAAGTGGTGCAGCAGAGGAAGTGGTGGGTGATCGGAGAGAGCCGTTGTAGTGGTGGAGCAATGTATGATATCTAAGACGAATTAGAGAGACATGATGAATGACGCAATATTTTCACGCCAGAGGGAAACTATTGCACTTGAAATTAGAGGGGGTGACAGGGAGAGGGAAGGAGGCACCAGAGGAATGAAATAAAGCTGCAGGAATAAAGCCTAATGACAGGGCAGAGTGGTTCTGGTGGGACAAGCCACCCAGATCAACAAACGCAGTTTAGAAATCATTTGACAATGTGACCCCTGACTGTGCAATTTTACTGATAAGTTGACAGTCAGAGAAGCCAGTACATGCTACGTTCTTGGGGGGAAAAAAAAAAAAAAAAAAAAAAGAAGTTTGGTAGTAAAATTATAGTTGGCAGTTTAATAATTGACATTCAGTTACATGGACATGATTACATCTTCATACAGATTCAACTCATTTTAATAGCTCAATGAACGTTGCACTCATTGGATCATTGAGTATATTCATGGCTACAAAATGGCTACTTAAATTACATACTGGATAAGAACAAATTTGGTCTGAAACATATTTAATCCCCATTTGTGGCAAACATTTTCCAAGCAGCCCTTTGGGAAAGGAACAATTGTCTAAAATGGTGATCTTTGCCTTCATGTTTTTCCTCTGTATTACCCAAGACGCCCTTACAGCGATGGTACCATGAGAATAGCAGCTAAAAATAGGATCACTAAACACATGTGGCATGTTTACACTCAGGTGGATAGTTTGGAATTTGCGTTGCGCTCCCGAGGTATTAGTTGTCTGTGTGTTTCTTCCTCTTTAGGTGTATGAGATGGGTCAGCATCTGTTCCCTCAGCTTACGTCTTGTTTGCAGTTGTAAGAGAAGGGGTAGAGAAAGAAGAAGAGGGGGTTTTGATGTGACACCAAAATGGGAACAAAATGTAAACATGCCACACGCCCAATCTCCCCAGGGAAATCAGGCGGTGTGAAGACAAGATGTCAGAACGCATTCAAACACGTTGCTGTACTGCTTGCCTTAGCATTCCTAGCTTTAAGACAGAAAAAAAAAACATAACGATGCAAAAAGAAAAAGAAAGAATAAATGAAAGGTACAGGGGAAATAGAGGAGAAAAGCTCAAAGTGCTGTGCACTTGTACAAGCCAAGCAGATGGAGGGGAAAAACAAAGGCAAACACTTCATCAAAGTTTGTGAATGTCAGCAGGAGCGTGTATTTAGTGGCTGTGACAGTGCCGAGTCTTACTAACTAAACTATTGTGTATGATATTTGTTCTCATGGAAAATACTTTCTATATACAGATCAAAGAGAGTCACTGTGGTCTGACATGTTGTCAGGGCCAGTTTTTCTTTTTCCCCTAATTATAGGCCTATATTATTTTCAAGAAATGTCCAAAAGAACAACACATTTTGAGCCTGATTATTTCTATTAGTGACCTTGATGTCCTTGATTTCACTTTATAACAAGAATAAGATGAACAATGTAGCTGCCTGTGCCTAATTTCCCTTAAACATCATTAGCCTATGTTAGGATATCAACTGAACCAACCCACCAATATGACACAGGACTATTGACATACATAGGGCATCATTTGTGCTTTACAATGTGGATACAGAAGTCACTGAATGAACTGTAGCTTCAGCGTGTTTGACAGGGAATAAACAACTGAACCAGGGCATCTCTGGAAGGGCTTAAATGGGTATTACTTGTTATGAGCAATAAAATCTATCAAAGATGGCCCAAAGAAGGGACACATAGATGGGCTCAAGATTAGACAGCCATGATATTATGTCTGATCAGTGTTGAAATAATTTACATTAAAAAATGAAGATACAGTACACCTACGATGACTTGCCTATAATAGTTGTAATTGTAAAAGCCAATGATGAAAAATGCAACAGTCTCCATGGGAACATGAATTATTGAACTGATTGGATGGACAGGTAGAACCAGTCTTGATTTCATTGTAGCAGGGGCGCACTTCTTCACTCATCATTGTTGTTGAAGGAAAGAAGAAAACTAAAGTATATTTGAGGAAAGAGTAATCACCCAACAAGCTCATGGCATTAATATTTCAGACTTTCCTCCAGGGAGCTTCCTGTATGTGAAATCCTCTGGACCAGTGTGATATCCATAAAAGGACTTCTTCCTGAGGACCATGACAGATGTGTCAGAGCAGGAGTTGACATGGAGCTCTCCAGGGACTGCTTTAAGTGTCACTGGGAAACCACACACACACACACACACACACACACACATGTTGGGTTTACATGTTGTACGGGGACATTACATTGACTTCCATTCATTTCCTATAGGCTGGTCCTAACTTTAGCCTAGTCACTACTTAGCTAACCTTAACCTAAACCCTAACCTTTTAACACATATCTTAACTTAAAAACATCTTGTTGATTTAATGAAAAATTATTTTTCATGGGGAACTGATTTTTGGCCCCATAAAGAGTGCATGCCCCATGAATTGAGTGTGTATACAGATTTTAGTGCCCACAATGTGATAAATACTCGCCCATACTATGTTTCTGCTGAAATGCTGAATAATACTGCTGTACTAAACAGGTTGACCCAATTAGACCCTCCAGAACGAGAGTGTGTATTTGTCAGCATTTGGAGTTCTGGAGTCAGAGGCAGGACTGAATGTCAGAACATTTCACCAGCTGCAGAACAGTCACACCTCACCATGACAGGAGCGAAGAGGGAGGCAAATGAATGGCATGGGAGACAGGAAAAGCAAATGATAGAATCAGGCATAGTTCCACAGTGAAGACTAATATGGCAACATTTTCACTGGCCATAGACCTATTGGTTGGTAAAGTATTTAAAGGTTGTTAACA
>JACM01040358.1:0-54240 GCA_000787095.1 Periophthalmodon schlosseri | reverse complement strand
ACAGCACTTAGAAAAATGTACTGTTAGTAAGTGAACTTGTGCTACCAAGTGTGGTCTCATATGCGTCTGTGGCACTTTCTGTATTTCTCTGCAGACGTGTGCGGGATTGTGAGACCTGGAGTTGGCTGTATTGTGATATATTTATGTTTCACACAGGTATGTGGGTATTATTTTGTAAACCAATTCTAATTGTAGTTTCCTTTTTTATACCAGTGTAATTAGTTATACTGTAAAAAAAAAAAACAACAACAAACAAACAAACACCTCAGTTGCTATGAGGAAAGCAGAGGGGAGACGTGTGCGGGATTGTGAGACCTGGAGTTGGCTGTATTGTGATATATTTATGTTTCACACAGATAATAAATCCTCTCTTGAATGGCAAAACCCTGTGTGTGGCTCAGTCCTATCTACACAACACAACGCAGAAGTTTGAGAGTCGATCAGCCAGACGCGCCGGCTACAATTGCACAATTTATTGGACAGACTTGTTTAAGCTCACGTAACGTAATTTTGGTGGCATTTTGTTTGGCTACCTGTGAAATTAGTTTCCTACCCTTAATTGTGAATGCAATGCAGCTTATTGGTTTTGAATGCTCCTGAAATTAAGTGTTGCTAGACGAGCCAATAGTGAGGTGATATTGTAATGTGGAAGTGGGATGTCACTGAAGGTCTAAGGGTGAAATGCACGGTCTGCCACTGGTTTTTACCTTGACATGTTTGGGTGAGCATCTGTCACCTTCCTCAGAAGCCTCATCCGGCTGCAGTGACGTGTCACTTATCACTTATCAGATGATCTTCAGGATGTGGCCAGTATGACGGACCTGACAAGTCTGCCAGATTGGCCACGCCCCCAGCTGCCTGGTGGTCTCTGGAGAAGTGTGTCCCAGACGTGTGGGAGCATAAATGCTCCTTCATCTCTGCTTAGAGTTGTTGTTCCCGGGGCCATCAAAACAGCCCCACCACCCAGAGAACAACAGAGCCGGATGGACAACGATTTCAAGGACATAATCATAATATCATAGATACAGCGGATCACAGAACCAGTACAAAGAACCTTGAAAAAACAAAACATCGGGAAAACAGGGAGAAATTTTAGCATAAGAAAAAAGGAAAATCAAAAATAGTGTAAAAAACAAACCACCACACGACTCACAAAGGCAGAAATAGAGAAGGCACACAAGGAAAATCACAAATCAGTTACGTATATCTGATCACTGCAAATGCGAAATTCACATATGGATTGGTAAATCTCCAAAATAAGGACAAGGAAGAACAAAAATACAAATGCTGGAGGCTATCGGAATGATGAAACAGGGAACAACAACTACAAACAATGAGGGGCAGACCTGTCAGGTCTGTCAGACTGGCCACATCCTGAAGATCAGCTGATAAGTGACATCACAGCAGTCAGATGATGCTTCTCAGGAAGGTTACAGATGCTCACCCAAACATGTCAAGGTAAAAAATAATCTTTTTGTCTTTAAAAAAGAAAACAAAGTTAAAATGAATCTTATTTGTGAAGAATTAGGAATCTGGAAGGTAGCTGAGCAGTGAGGGTAGCAAATGTATCTGCTTTGACTAGATTTTCACACTGGTTATCGTTTAGATATGGTAAGCTACCACACAGAGAGCCTGTTTTCTCTTACATAGGCCAACTGTAAAGTGACTATGATACTGAACACGGATTGATATGTGTTACATAGGCCAACTGTAAAGTGACTATTCACAGCTCATTCACAGATCAATCCGTGTTCAGTATCATAGAGGTGTGTATGATATGTATGATACTGAACACGGATTGATATGTGAATGAGCTGTGAATAGAGGTGTGAATGGTCGACATGTATATTACACATAACTAAATATCGCTGTGCGCATATATTTAGACCAACTTAAGCTAAGCAGTTTACTTACTTTGTTTACTGGTTAGAAAAGAGTGTTAATCAAAAACCCCATAGGCCTTCCTACTGTCTTTAAGAATGACAAAAGAGACAGAATAACAGTATATGAAGCCTGAATAAACCCAACTTAAAATCTAATAGAGACAAAACAAAGTTTTATAATCAGTTAAAACTTTACAATTTAATATTACATCACTAAACATATCGGCTGTTCTTTTGACTATTGGCACCTCCAAAGGCCCATTTTATCAGTATCATACTGGCCCCCACAAAATCCATATTGGTCAGGCTGTAATTCCAATGCCGTATCTTATTATTCATTTTACCACAGTTTTATTTTTTTTATATGTACACACACTTTATTGATGCCTCATGAAGGAGATTTATTCTCAGCATTTGACCCATCCTTCAACCAGTGCCATTGGGGCAACCTGTCAGGAGCGGTGAGCTACTGCCGTACAGCGCTCAGACACCCTTTTCCAAGTCTTGAGCTTCTTGTAGGACCAAATCAGGTTTGGGGCCAGAGGCGGACTCGTGTTGTGTCCTATCAGTAGCTGGCACCTCTGCACCAACGCTCTGCAGATCAGGATGTTTGGCTATAACAATCATGTAAATGTAAAAGTTGCAGTACGTAGCTGCACAAATTGGAAAAGAGGGGATACGGAGTGATTCATAAAACAAAACAACAAACAGAACAAAAGCAGGGTTTATCCTTGGATGAACACCTTTTAAAGTAGAACTAAACAGTAAATCGACTTTTTCGCTACTAAACTGTGTAAATGGTGTTTGAATAGCATTGTCTATTGTTGGGAAATTGTTTGGAATTTCAATGCGAAATAGGTAAATTTGAGGTTTTCTGGTCAAAAACTGAATGTGTGCTGCCTCCAGTGGCCTCTGCAGTTTCAAGTACTATGTGACATCATGCAGGACTGCCCTGAGTAAAGCCCGGTGTTTCTGATCACAAACACCTGGCTGCAGGGGTGGAGTTTGAACTGTGGATACCTGTTAGACCAATCACACTGTTCCTTATATCACCAGACCCCCTCACTTCTCCCCCCTCACTCTCTTCTTTAGTCCTCCAAGTACTGCCCAAGATAGCAGCTCTATTTGAAATGTGGTTATGGGCGGGGTTTAGGTGTTTAGTCCCACTTTAAGTAGTGGAGAAAACTGCAGGTAACTGGCACTGTACTTATTTGGTTAGAGAGGTTGGATTGAAATAACTAACAAAACAAAAGACTACCACCATTTCACACTGATATCTACGCTATCCAATAATGCCTACAAGCCAAAATAATCTTTAAAAAGGTACTGTAATAAGCTAAATGTTTTTGTGACCATGACAGTCACAAGGAAATTGCGGAAAGTTTTCTATAGCTGCACGCTACATTCACCTCTACAGTAAAAATAAGTGAAAGTACATTTGATATCTGCACTTCACTGGAAATTGGATTTGCAAGAAGAACGCCAAGCAATATCTCATAAACAGATATTTGAGTCTCAGCAAACAGAGGAGTACAAGACTAGAGGATACACTGATAGCAGATAAAACAAGACCAGAGCCTCATAAATCCCACGTTTCTGTATGGAACAAAACAAATGTGTTGTCAGTGATGGCACCAGGGCTTGGAACAAACTTTTTGGAGTTGTGGTTTTTTTGTGTTTTTTTTAGGTTTTTTTTTGTTTTTTTAACCATAATGTTATTTCCTCATCAACAACTTGCGCTTATATGTAGGAAACAAAACTTGGAGCATGTTTTTATAATCCATCATATTGCACCTCTGCTGCTTTTTAGTGCGTCAATATCATGGCTCAGATAATTATTTTTTTCTATGAACATTAAAGGCCATGTACCAGATTTCTTTCCATGTATTTGAGCAAATTTAGTCTTGCCCCAGTACAAATATATGTACTGTATACTGTATATGTATATAAATATGCCTGCATTTAATTATAAAGCAGTTTATTGTCCGATGATCAGGAAGTAAGCATTTGCATGTTAGTTGTTGTTAGCTTTACAGTGATGACTAAACTCCAGAGTTATGACAAGCACTTATAAACACTTTTAGGATGCTCAGAATACTGCAAAACATTTAGACTGTACTAGTTGCTTAACAGTTACAGTGGCTTTAACTATGTTATTTCCTCATCAGAAACTTGCATGGGGTTGTGTTTTGTTTCCTACGTATATGCGTGTGTAACCCAGCATATTTACTCGTACTTCCTTCTAAAGACTTGAAAAACAACCATTTTGTTGGCAACCCAGGCCAGAAGTGCTCCATTTAATTCACCAGACTGAACCCAATCATATCAGTGCTCAAATGCTCAACTACACTGCGTTCCAAATTATTATGCAAATATTTTTTCTGATTTTGCTAAATTGTCAATATAAATGACAGTCATTATAATTTTCAATTTGAATGTTATTGAGCAAACCTCCCAATGATGACAGTATTTTTTTCAAAAATAAAAACTTAAAATGCACTGTTCCAAATTATTATGCACAACAGAATTTCAAACCATGTTATTGTTGTACACAATTGAAAATGGTAATTTGTTTATTTTTCAATTAGCATTAGCATATTACTGAAATCAAACGCTATTTCAATCAAAACATCTTAACAGGTCAAGTTACATTTTAACATAGGACCCCTTATTTGATAGGCGCTTCACAATTCTTGCATAGATCTTTTGCTTGAGGATGCTCCAAAGGTTCTCAATAGGGTTGAGGTCAGGGGAGGATGGGACCCACACCATGAGTTTCTCTCCTCTTTTATGCCCATAGGAACCAATGATGCAGAGGTATTCCTTGCAGCATGAGATGGTGCATTGTGATGCATAAAGATGATTTTGCTTTTACTTTACAGAGGTCATTTTCACACTTTCAGGGACCCTAAAGGGGCCAATCAGCTCCCGCCCCATGATTCCAGCCCAAAACATGACTGCCACCTCCTTGCTGACGTCGCAGCCTTGTCGGGACATGACGGCCGTCCACCAACCATCCACCACTCCATCCATCTGGACCATCCATCTGGACCATCCAGGGTTGCACGGCACTCAAGACTGTTTGAAAATTAATCTTCATGTATTTCTGGGCCCACTGGAGCTGTTTCTGCTTGTGAGCTTTGGTTAAGGGTGGCCGAATAGAAGGTTTATGCATAACTGCAAGCCTCTGGAGGATCCTACACCTTGATGTTCGTGGGACTCCAGAGGCACCAGCAGCTTCAAATACCTGTTTGCTGCTTTTTAAAGGCATTTTAGCAGCTGCTCTCTTAATCTGATGTATTTGTCTGGCAGAAACCTTCCTCATTGTGCTTTTATCTGCACGAATCCGTGTTTCCTCTGAATCAGCTACAAATCTCTTAATAGTATGATGATCACGCTTAAGTTTTTGTGAGATATCTGAGGTTTTCATATCTTGTCCAAGGTATTCAACTATTTCATGCTTTTTGGCACGAGAGAGATCCTTTTTCTTTCCCATATTGCTTGAAAATAGTGGTCTGCTTAATAATGTGGAACGTCCTTCTCAAGTAGTTTTTCCTTTAATTGGACTTACCTGGCAAACTCATTGGCACAGGTGTCTGAGATTGATTTCACTGACCCAAAGAGCCCTGAGACACAACACCATCCATGAGTTTCACTGGAAAACAAAAAAATGTACCTTTATGACACTTAAACACAATGTGCATAATAATTTAAAAAAAAATTACTTTTATGACACTTAAATAGCTGCTGTCATACACCGCGTTTCAAATTATTATGTGAATTGTGTTTAGCATCTATGTTTTACTTTTAGTTTTCAAACTGATTTATTCTGTAGTTCCAGTCCTCCTTCCTTCCACAACTATATTGTACAACAATATCAAGGCTCAGATAATTCACTTGTTTTCCAGGTACATTTCATTTCTGAATAATGCATTATGTAGGAACATTATGTGAAACGAATCCGGTAAAACTTGTTTACCCATTGAAAAGCTCTGTATTGCCAATAAAGATGCTTTTGTGTGTCATGAATAAGCTTAGACTAAATCCAGGAACAAAATATACTGTAAAGACTGAATACTACCGCAAACCCAAATAGTTACAATATTGTAAAAAATATTATCTGTTAATGGATCCAGCTCATAGACTGAATAAAGAAGTGGACTATGGAAGTGATGTCATCCGTAGCGTTCAGCTCCAGCCAAATCAAGGTGCTAGCCGTTACAGGGGTGAATTTGGAGCCGAATTCCATATTTGGAATTCTGACCGCGAGTATCTTAGTAATCAACAATCCGGAGTGAGTTTGTTGAAGGTATCGGCCCTTCCAGCCCACACTGCTGGTTTGGCAATGAACGGCCACTTAACCATTTTTACAAATCAAGTGCTTTCTTTCCCTGAGGTCGCTCCTGCTAGCGTTAGCAACAGGTTTGATTGACAGCATTGCTAATTGTCACATTTTTATATTGTGCTTTTCCGCCTTCAAGGCAACCACTTACCCATTCGCACACACATTCATGCATCAGTGTACACAGACATTAGGGGTAAGGTGGGTAAAGTGTCTTGCCTAAGGACACAACAACAGCATTCATCTGTGGGAACTGGAATCATAGCACCAACGTATGGGTCAGTGGATCTGACCGCTCAACCAATGATGTTTATGTCGAGAGCGGGACTTGAACCGCCAACCTTCGGATCATGATGTGAAGTTATTCTGTAGTTATTTGAGGGATAAGTAACAGCTACATGGGACATTTGGATCAGTTTTGTCTTACTTTATTTTTGTTTAAAGGAAATAAATGCTGTTTTCAGTCTCTGCACTGGTATCGGTTGATATTGGTTATCGGCAAACACTTAAAGCTACAGTACAGTACTGAAAAAGCCGGATCGGTGCATCCCTAGTCTACTTCAAATGACATTTGAGCAAAATGCATACTGCTGAAAAAAAGGAAACATTCAAAATGAGAATCCAGTTTGTGACCCAGTCTTCTGAACAACTCCTGAAGCTCCAAATGTCTCATCTCTAGTTGTCAGTGTCGGCATCAGAGCTCAGGGCTGTCCCACTGTCACATGTGCCCATACACACAAGCCTCTGATGGGGATCGGACACTTTCGGTGACCCCTGTCTTTGCCTGGAGGAGGATGCGGCATTTGTGTTTGGCAAAAGAAGAAAACGGACAGGTTATGGCTCTCACCTCCCAGCAAGGAGATGGTGGATTCAGCCATGGACCAAGACCACTGTCGGCAAGAATGTTTTAAAGGGCCCATATTAGATTATTTTCTGACCTATGTTATAATGTTGTTCCCTCATCAAAAATAAACCAGGAGTTGTGTTTTATTTAATTCACACTTTTAACTCACATATTTAGACTGTGTTCTCCCAAACTGAAAACACACTGCTCCTTGTGATGTCATGTGGTAATACAGGAAGTGCTCCGTACACCTTCACTAGAATCATTTAGATCATTTCAGCCCTGGAATTGCCGATCTCTACTGAAGTAAAAGTAAAGGTAGCTGTTAACTTGAAAAGAACTGCTTCAAGACTATGTTTTACTATGTTTTTGACTGTTTTACTCCAGGTATGTTTTTGAGGAGGTAACAACATTCCAACATGACTAAAAGCTCACCTGTGTCAATTTTATGTAATATAATGCAACTGGAGGCCATATAATATTCTAATAGACTTTATGCTGTCAAGATTTGGATGAATATGTGATGAATGTCCTGATTGGAATGGGTTAAGGAAATGAGAAAATGTCCTCTACTGTGGATCATTGCTGCTGCATAACACTGTATTAAACAAACTGCCTGACCAAAGAGTCACCACCGAAGAACCAACCTCGCGCTGGATAAACTACACGCTCAGCAGACATATTTCAAGGTAACGCTGACAACCTTCAAATGCAGAGTAAATGTACATTTCTGAGTGTTGGCAAATAAAACTGATCTATCTAGACCAGTGTCCTGTTATAAAACAATCGTGGGCTGCCCTTTTCTTTGTGTTTGTTAGCTGTGAATGGCAATGGTTGTTATTGTGGGGTAGCAACTGAAAAGCTAGTTGTACTTGTAACATTTTAAGATGCCAATCAGACCTTTACCAACCCCATGACGCTCTCCAACCCAGTCTTCTTTGGGTTTTTATTGTTTATTTGGTCTGGACAGTGCATGTTAATGAACATACATGAGACACATGCCTGTTAGCACACTGGATTATAGTCAAGGGCTTATTTCTATTCATTGTCTTGCATTTGCTTTCACAAAAACCCACTTATGCATACACACTCCAGTGCATCTGTACACTACCCAACAATATGCGTAGGTCCGAGCAGAGTTTGAACAGCACACTAAGCACTAAGCCGCCGTCATCCCTTCAGAAGTAGTGTGTGGCTATCTGCATTAAACCAGATCCAACAGACAGCTTTTTGAATTTGACCTCTCCACTGGCTCAATATTATACAGGTGGTTGTAATGTAATAATGAACCCACATCATTAAGAACAACCTTCTGCAACTGGGTTCACGTGTATATTTCAAGGGTTTGTCATCTTGGAATCTCAATTCTCTGCATACAGTAAATCAAAAAGCGCATGTCAAGTAGCCTGTTTGTATGTGTGTATGTCCCCTATAGAATTGTGGGTTACAGAACACGTCATAAACGTATATGTGAACACACAGTCCTGATGTTGTTCAGATGAATGGTTCTATTCCACTGCCCACTTCTCATTGTACTTGGTTGTAAAGGGATAATACATATTCATGACCATGAATCATGTAAATATGTGAGCTAATTTCCATCTCCAGGGCCCCGGCAGGTTGATGTAAAATATCTACAAGAACAACAACCACACACCTGCACAGTCAGCAGAAACATGGAACAGTTCATTTTTAAGTTAAACTATTACTATTGTTTTGTTTACACGTATTTTATCCACATTAGGCTTTTAACAGCCATTTTTTTTCAGAACCTTAAAGGCGTTGTACCTGATTTTTACTGTCTTAAAAACTAAACTAAACTGTTTGCAATGGTCCAATGTTTTGTCTCACTTACCTTATGTATTCTGAAAATCATAATTATTCACAATGAGTTTATAAGTGTAATTTACAACTTTTAGAGGCCAGAGCAGAGTTTTGCTGTCACAGTAACTAGCATGCTAAAGCATACTTCCTGGCAACAAAGCATTTATAATTAGATGCAAATCCTTCTGGTGCAGACTCTGTGTAGGGCTAAGTGTATTCAGTGCCCTTCACCAGTCTAAGGACATGAATTATCCAAAATTGTTCCCTCATTAGAATGTACCTGGTGTTGTATTAGGTTAATTAATGCTTGTTTGATGAATCTTGTGCAGTAAGTCCGCTCCCTTTGAGCTGTCACAAAACACTGTTTGAATTTTCCCAGGATTATTGCATCACACGTAGAAACCCTGCACAGTCCTTAATTAGGTAACGTTAGTTTTTTCTCCATGGTAATTCCCTCTGCTGTCAGTAGATGGAGCCCTACACCAGATCCCAGTATGGAGAGCGCCCAAGCTGGAAAATAATGTCACACTAATCATAAAAATGATGCATTACACATGTCCTTTAAGGGAAATCCTGGAGGTTATTGGAACAGAAAAAATGCAGCAACATATACATAAGATATAAAATGCAAAATACCAAAGCGAGGGTATCCAAAACATTTTTTTTTTTTTTTTTCTATTTCACTGTGCTTTCCACTTTACTGATTCCACACACACACGTACACACACACACCTCCTCCCTCATTTCCTTTTCTCCGGTCACACCTCTTACATGTGTTTCTTTCTGCCTGACTGACTGTGACTCCATCATCCACAGCTAAGTGCACTACACGGTAAATGTTACTGATACCATTTCCATGGTGACATCTGCTACTACGGCCCTCTTCACCTACGCCTCTCAGATGCAAGTAGGCTAGTTTTATTCTCATATTCTCACTAATGGACTTTGATGGAGGCGATGATTTCCTCTACATGTGTCTGTCTGTAACTACAATCAATTAATAATACTTACATCAACACAAGCACTTTTACACGAAAAAGGAAAAAGCCTAACTACTTTACTTTTAGTAGGATGTTTTGTTTCCTCCCTCATAAAGTAGATCGTAAAAGCAGCATGTTGTGACAAAATTAGAAGACTGCGTTCTGTGTGCATCTAATTAAACTATTTATTGATTGTAAACTCCAAAACAAAGAGTTGTGTGCGTCGATATACTTTAGGATGAGAGCAGATTGGCTGAGTGCTGATGGTACTAGTCTTGTGAAACAGGGTTTGTAAGAGCTAGGAAAGAGTTAGATTTAAATATATCTACTTCCACCTTGGGTTTAAAACCTGTACCCGAAACAATACGTTTTGGATTAATAGTGGATGAACAGCGATACGTCTTCACTCCTACAACTTTTTGTCCAGTTGACAGATTTGAATTTTCCTTTTACTATGGATCATACCTGGACGGCTGAGGGATCACACAGACATCGTTTTTGATTAATGTTTGGAGACAGTACTTTTAGTTTTGCCAAGCAGTTAAGCTTCTAGGTTGTGTTTCGAAACAAGAGTCTTCTACACTTACTCGCTGAAATAAAAACTGAGCTGCTGACTTACCTCAGAAGGTAGGCAAGTGGATACTGTCATTTTCCCAAGGGTGACTTTTGAAGATTTTGTTTTAGCCACAGTGTCCCCCTACTTCCTTCATCCTCTTCTATGGATAACAGGTTTAGCGCAACTTTGACTCCGCCGTCTGAATGCAGGATTAGACTTACACTGAATTCATACTTCATACATGTTTTTAAGACACCAGTTTTTCGTGGTTTTGAATTTAAAATATTTGTCCTCTTGAGACTGCACCCACTGATCTATCCTTTATAATGGACACTGCGTTTTTCATTTCATTTATCTTTATTTATACAGGGAGACCCCAGTGAGAGTACTCAGTTTTTTTGCTTTATTGTTTTGTATTTTAACAGGGCGCTCATGAAAAAGAGTCTAACAAAACAAACAACTACATTGTCAAGATCCCAGTTTGTCCCTGTGTTTCTGCGCTGTCTTTCTCCCTTCCTTCTGTGTCCTTGCCTGGAGCTGGGCGGAGACTCTGGGACCACCCACTACACACCAGAGGCGAAGGCTTGATTGTTGATTGGCTGCAGGAGCACAAAGGGACCAAGGATCCTACACACGCCGCCAGTCTGTTTTTTGTGGTTATGGTCATAGTACTCAGCTGGTTTTTCTCATTTTTTTGCCAGATCCTGTTTCTTGGACCCACCTTGCACCTCCGCCCCCGACCCAGTTCTCCACGACCGGTACGAACACCTCAGCCTTCGACCCAGCTCCCTACTACCTGCTACTTGTTGCAATAAACTCTATCAAACTTTTACCCCGAGTCTGTATCTTTGATTCCCCCAGACGTTACGACATACATAGGTCCTTTTAAAACATTAACATGTGCAGGTGTGATTATAAATGTTTATCACCAGATTATTAAAGTGCATTATTGGCATCAGTGTATCCAGTTTTGCATGTCCCTGAAATCTATTCCATTTTTGCAAAGTAAAATAACCAAAAGCTTTTTTCCAACCATTTCAGTTCTAGTGCTGCCAGTTTTTAAATGTAAACAATCATGAGATCTTGTATTAAAAGTTCCTGTATCAAAGTTCAACAAGCAAGTGAGATATTCAGGCAGTTTATCAAGTAGTCTCTTATAAATACATCATATACAGTGTTGTTCTCTTCTGACAGATAGTGATGACCAACCTACTTTTTCATGGGTTTTCATCATCATTCATCACCTGTTATGAAACAAAGAGCTGAGTTAAAGAGTGTATGTAAAAGTAGAGGCTGAGGTCTGCATGTGTATTATCTCTCCATAATCTAGTGCAGAAAGAAAGGTTGCTTAAACGATTTATTTTCTATAATATCAATGGGATACAAGATTAGTTTCTATAATAAAATGATCATTTTATTTTAAATTGTTACATCATTCAGAGATATGCATGTTTAAAAGGTATGTTTTCCAAAACCCAAGATATTTATAGGTGGTGACTCTTCACTTAAATGTTTTTAAAAAAAAAAAAAAAGTTTTATTTGCATTCAATGATAATTTAAGATTTTTGAGGGAGTTTTGGATTTTATAAAAATCTTGCTGCAGTTTTAAAAAACGTTTGATCAGCAGAGGGAGCACAATCAGCATCATCTGCATACAAATCTATGAAGCTTTCTCTTAACCAGTTGAATTAATAAATATAGTAAAAAGTAGCGGGCCCAAAATTGAGGCTTGGGGCACTCCTTTGCTTAAAGTTAAACATTTTGAAAGATAATTTTAGAACCAATTAGATATAGCATTGTCAAATCCAATATGCTTCAGACGCTTCAAGAGGATTTTATGATCTACTGAATCAAAGCTTTATTTAAATCAATAAACAGAGCTACAAAATCTTGTGGGCTGTGAAAATGTCATTTAAAACTTTAGTAGTTGCAGTAACAGTATCTCAAAATGGAGCATTTATTTAAATAAATTGTAACTTAATTTGCAACTAACTTTTCCAAAACTTTTGCAAGACAAATTGGCTGGAAATGATTGACATTTTTAGTTGTCCCACCCTTATGTAAAGGCAAAATGTGTCATTTTCCCTAATTCTGGTATAACTGCCACATTAAATATATGTAATAGAGGTTGAATTAAATATGGGGCAGCTGGTAATAGAAGTTTTGGATCAAGGTCATCAGCTCTGTGGACTTCTTTGGATCTATGCAGCGGAAAGGATTTAAGAGCTCCATGTAAGTGAAAGGTCTTAAAGAGAAAATCTGACTTATCTGCCAGAGGGTCAGATTCAACATAATCAAGGTCAGAAGAATCATCATTATCCAAAACATCACATGCAGAGATAAACTGCTTATTAAAAGTATCACATATTTCCTCTTTGGGATTCATAATAGCTGAATCCAATAAAATATCAGTTGGTAATGTATGAATACTAGGTTCTGAGAGGGATATTACTGTCCTCTAGAACTTTGTCTTTATAAAGTTTACTACTAAACAACATAAAATGATATGACTGGACACTAGCAATGCACAGTTCAGCCCGTAACCCACGGGACCCTCGGTCAACCCACGGGTTTGGTAAGTCAATAAGAAGAAGTTCAGTGAGTGCCAATGGGTCGGGTCCAAACACTTGTTCTCTTTGAGTCCTTTGAGCCCTGGGCTTTGTGCCCATGTTCTTGTTTTAGTGTGGTATGTCAGTGTGAGGCCAGTGCCTCTTCTCCTTGAGTATCTATCAACTAAACAAAGTCTTTAGTCTACTTTGAAGCCAAATTATTCATTTGTAGATTTGGGCAATGGCGAACCTTCCCTTTTTGATCTTATTCAACAGTTGATTTATCTTGAGATGTAAGTTAGCCGTGAGCGGTTTGGAGTTCAGTGAGAGGTAAAAACTCCGACAAAGGCAGGCATTTTGTACTTTTTTTTTTTTTTGTCATTCAATAATTTACAAAGTGCATGTGCAAAAGTGCAATGTGCAATATGGGGGCCAGGCAGCAGTTCTTTCTCCAGCAGCAGAACCCAGAGTGATGGGATGAGGCATCTTTTATCTGATCTGGCTAATTGGGTAAAACTATGCAAGCTAACAAGGGATGGCAAATTAACATTTTAACATTTCATAAAGCAAAACGAAAACCACAAACTATTAAAAAAAACAAACTATGTACATAACAACCTTAAAACCATGCACCAAGTAAACTGCAAAACCCATAAACCAATAAAACACCTATCCGGTCTCCCCTACACATTTTCTTGACTTGGCTCAGCCTGGAACCTTAAAGGGGAACTTATTTCATGGGGGACTCTTTTGGCACCTGGACACAAGAACATGAGGTAACACATCAACACTTTCACATTCTCAAATAGATATTGCACTTATATATTGCACAAACTCAATTAGAAGTAATTGGTAGACTGTTAATTATGTCCTTTCCCTTCAGGGACCAGCAGCCAATTAAAGTGCCACTGTGCCTCACAATCAGAATTACTTGTATTCACTCCAAGGGGAAATTCTTTTCGTTACAGACACAGCCTAAAAAAAATAAGGAAAACAAGTACAATAAGCCTTTATCAACTAAACCCCCAGTAAAAATAAAATAAACTTACATTTTAACTTAAATGATGAAGTACATTTTTAGATACAGTTTTACAATGATGAAGTATAAACAGAATATTGCAGAAGGACTGTACAGTCAGACTTTTACGCCACAGTGTGATGGCAACAAGCAGGAGTGATTTCCTGTGTCTCTGTGGAGCATGATGGCAGTAACGGTCTATGGCTGAACAAGCTCTTGTAGCTGACCAGCACATCCACAATAGTCCTGACACTACAGTCAGAGTCCAGCTCCTCCCCCACAACATTGCCAGTCCTCTTGATGATCTTGTGTCTATTAATGCCCTCAAACGCAGACTGCTTCACCAGCAGACCACAGTGTACATGATGGAACTGGCCACTACAGACTGAGCATTGTCCTGCAGATGTCAAAGAACCTCAGCCTCCTTTGTGCTGTCTCTTTTTTCATTTGACCTGAACAAGACTCTCTGTTCACTGACAATGGAATTTGTTTTTTTAATCTGAGGAGTCGATTGTAGGAAGGTTAATTTTCAATTTACACATAAAAATATATATATTTATATCTGGAGGTACAGGTCTCTGTAAGAGGCTCTGACTCTGAATTGTGTGTTTTTAGTTGTTTAAATATGTGACTGGAGCTTTCAGAGTGATATTTGATCCCTGTGCTAATCCTGATCCTGTATTAGACAAAGCCTAGTTCCACCATCCACACATGGCCCCAAACACAGGCTGGTCTTCTGCTGTTTACCTGCAGAGTCAAATGGCCTTGAACATTCAATAATTCAATAAGATCATACATTCTGATGCTAAACTCTGTTTTGAATGATTTTTGATGAAATTTGAATCAAAAAGCACATTTTTCCAAAAATAAAAAAGTGGATTTGTGTGGAAAAAGGTTCATAGTTTTGGGGGCCTCAAAACTATGAACAAATTATAAATCCCAAATCAAGTAAATATTCCTGTAATTGAGGTCCTATGAGATGTATTTTTCATAAAAGTTATCAGTCTGGAGTCTGAATGAAGTGAGTCTGCCCAACACAGAAAGCAGGATTCATTGAGTCCCATTGAAATGAATGGGAGTTAAATGTTAGATACATTTGGTATCGGTGCATTAGTCTGATGTCAGGCTAAAAACAGAGTCCAAAATTAGAAAAATATGTTATTTTATGACTGCGTTATAAGATAAACTATTTTGGGTCAAACTGGCCCCTGGGGAAATTTAGTGTAACTCTACTGGGAAGACACACACACTGGAGTTAAGGGGTAACACAGGACTTTTTGTTACACTGAGTGCCATTCAGCAGGGCAATGCTGACAGTGCCACCAGTTCTACAAGCCATTGTCCATACTTTCTTTTTTTCCTCTAGTTGTGTTCTGTACAAAATAGTGTGACTAGATCAATACCAGGAAATGTGGTCAGGATTAGGAAGGTAAGGTCTGACATGCAGTCGACATTTATTTAGTGAGAGATGTGCTATTCCAAAAATCCCTGCCCTGTGCGAGAAAAGCTCACACAATTCTCAGGGACACTTCTTGTCCACTGTGTCCTGTGTTTGAGCAAACTGTGTTGTATTTGTGGCACAGAGAGAAGCAGGAGGGCTTTGGTTCCTTCAGCAGTTGTACAGTTCTTCAACTCTGACCCTTCCCTCCCTTAGTGTAACTACATCAGCTTTCGAAATACCCAACATTCACGTCTCTGTGTCTTTAGTATATTCATTAATTTATGATGACATGTTTTTGTGCTTTTAATTGCCTATTGGGTACAAATAAAGCACCAAATTGTGAAATTAAATCAAAATATGTGTCCTTAATCCAGGAGTTAAAGCTTTGTGGTGAGAGGTGCACCCTGAGTTGTAGTTACTTACTTGAAAAGTATCCCGTGTTCTTAAGTGGCTCTTTTGAAGGCTGCAATGCAGTTGAGACACAGTTCTATGTAGCTTCTTTCAAAAAGATGACCTTTTGTGTTAGTCACTGTCGAAAGCTAGAAAAACACCACAACACAATACATTTTTTCTTACCTTCCTGGAGTAGGCCTACTCATCAACAGCCCCGATAATGACAATGTGGAATCTGTGTCAGAGAACAATTGTGAAAGAGTTCAAATGAACTGCAGCAATCAGGTATGATGCAGGTATAATACAGTCATATTGTGGAATATGTTTGTAGCACGATAACTCACAAAATCCTTATAACAGCCAGGAGCTAAGCCATTTAGAATTTTCACCAGACACCAGATACAAACTGATTCACTGGTTGAAGAATGGGTTAAACACAGAATACATTTCTCCCTCACGGATTAATATTAATAAAGTATACTATATGCTTTATAAGTTTCACTTTCATTTTTGGTGTTCCAAGTCCCCCTCTATTTGCTCGCCGTGCTAAGGCACTCCCATTTCAGAGCGCCATCACAACACAATCAGTGTGCATCCCGCTAACACAACAACTGCACATCACATCAGGTTTGTCAAGTTGTTTTGCACAGTTTTTGTATTATGCTTTTGTATATTTATGGAGAATTGTCGTGGAGCATGGATGTCTTAGGATTGCTCAGAATCTTACAGGTAACCATAAGGAAGATTAAAATAAGGCCTGGGAGAGATTGCTCAAACATGCACAAATGGCATCTAAGTATCTAAGTAAGTTTTTGATGAGTGAACAATGTTATAACATGGTAGAAAGCTAAAAAAAACTAAGGTTAAAGGGGCATAAAGAGGTGGCCAACCCTCCACTAGGAAAGTTACATTGTCTCTAAAGAAACGCTATTGCTATCCATAATATTCCACAGTACGGCACTGAACTTATTTCAATGGAGACAAGCAAGTGACGCCGTAAAACCAAGTTATAGATCATAGCTGTGGAGTGCAAATGCAAGATAAATGTCTCATATTGCGGAACATTTCTCCAAGGAGCCAAGCAGGTGGCAGACCCTTCCTTCTTGTGTGTACTTCTTAGCAAATTGCTGCTGTTACATAACCACCAAGCTGATTACTTATTGACTCCTCTAAATGGCTCGGCGAGACCCCAATTTTCCGTGTTTTAGTGGCAATCTTGTCACACAAACAGGCAGAGTGAAGATTTAGAGCAGAATAGTTGTGAGGTCAAACGATTATCATCCAATCAGAGGTTCAGTTGGCCCTCGTGACCCCGAGCAGACAGCAGAGGGATGGTTTTCTACACTTTTGGCTGTGTCTAAGTCATGGATGTATAATAAGATCTTGATTGGGCACGCTCCCTATATATTCTTATGCTAATTTTGTTTGTGGCAATTTGTATTGTAGCTCCGGCCCAGAAAAAAAAAAAAAAAAAAAAAAAAAAAAAAAAACGGGCCAAGAAGGACACCCAAAAAAAAAAAAAAAAAAAAAAAAAAAAAAAAATCGAGCGAAATGACAGGAGGAAAAAAAAATAAAAAATTAAAACAAAATAAAAATAAAATTGAAATTACTGAAATCAGTATAAAGGTCTTCATGGACTTCAGTTCTTATTACACTTCCATGGTACCTCTTCCATGTTCACACGAAACCCTTGTACTGGATTTTACCGTCTTAAAAAAATGTCTTGAAAAAAGTCTGGACCACTGCAAACAGTTTTATTTTAAACTGTTAGGGTTAGGGTTAGTTTAAAATAATTTAAAATAAATGTTGTGTGTTAAGTAATATACATAACATGGTTGTTTTAAGTCCAAAAAGCACATTTCAAATGCAAGATTTGGAAAAATGTTTTAATAACTTAGTGGTTTATAAAGTCTTAAATACAGTTATAGGTCTTGTGGTCATTTCTTACCACATAGCTGATTAACTCTGAGCAAGCTTTCAGACTTTTAATTGTTTTTTTTTTTTTTCAGAATGTCTATGAGAAAAGACATTCCGACACTCCATAAAGAGCGTTCATAAGAAAAAATGCGACCATGGGTGATAAAAAATTCAAATGGAACTCACCCTGAGCAGTCCTTCTTGGAAATAATCCACAGAGGTTTGAATGAAACTATCCATGACGAGCTGCGCGTATCGTCCAGTTTAGTGAGCACTGTAAATTCAACAGGCCCCTTGTTAGGCCGATTAGGCTGGATTCTGAAGTGTCCCTCTGGAAATTGTGTGCGGTGAAGTTGGAGGTGGGGATTTGAAACCTCCCGTGAGCCTGTTATATCTGAAGTATGCACAACATTAAACGGTGGTGGGATGGGAAATGGGAAACAAATGTAGTCTAGAATGTTTTGGTTTTTTTTCTGATGCATTAATACGTTTAATTTAATCCAGTCGAAGAAATGACTATCGTCTTTTGTTGCAATAACTTCATGGCACAATTGAAAGAAAGAAGCTCTGATTGCCTGACTGCACAGAGTAGAACCAGCCTTAGACCATCTTATGACCTAATGCGCCAAATCAATGCTTACAACATGCATACTGCTCATTAGGACTGGCAAGACTGGGCTTAAAGACAGAAATGACAAGAAATACAATCTTTTCAATTCCTTAACATCAATGGCTTGATCCGGATCTCAGTTTTGAAAAGAGCCAAATATTTTTAACACAAGAATCAGCATAGAAGCAGAGCAGGAGAAACGAGTGAGAGATTTGTGCACAAAAACAAAACAAAACAAAACACATTTGGCATTATAATAAGTTGTTTTTTATTTATTTATTTATTATATAGATTATTCATAATTTGTAAAGGGTAAACACACTCCCACTCTCAGTTTGAACCATTTTAAACACATCTTAGTCTTGGTCATTTCTCTGTGATTTGTTGTTAAAATGAGTTCTCACATTGGCTTCTGTCATATAAATAAATATAATAAGAGCCAGTGTTTTGAACGGCTCTTTGACGTGAACAGATCCAAAAGATTCGGATCCCATAAAAGAGCCTAAAGTCCTATCACTTAACTCGTCCAATGAGCCTCCAGTGTTGCCTTTACAGGTATAAAACAAATCCACTGAAATCCGCCACATACAAATTTACACACAGCACTTCCAACATTAGCATCTAGCCCTCAATGGAGAGATAAATTAATGGTAACAACAACAACAAGCAAAAAAGGTCATGAGTGCAAAGAAGCGTGGGTGCATAAGGGAATACTGGAGGTTCAGGTCAAATAACTGATACTCAAATAAATGCATAAAAAAAAAAAAAAATACACCAGGCTTTAAAAATGTTTCACACCAAACACCAAACCACACTGCTGCTTAATTCCAGGTCAAAAAAATGTTGTGTGTCCATTAAAAAATGTATAATAATTCAATAAAAATGCCACTATGAAGAGACAGAGCCACTATAAAACTATATAACTACATAATGATGTGAGCGATTGAGTCTTTCCAGGTTGAAATACACTGACGGACATAAAAGAAAAGTATCAGTAGGCTTTACTGAGTGAGTTCTACGGCGCTCAGACCCCGGCAGAAGACATTGCGATGAAGGGCGTGGCCGTTTAGATGATTTAGGAGACGTCTGGACCCTGGAGGCTGGTGGAGGTGAGGCACAAACTGAAGCGGCCGTGCATCTGCGATGGGGGTTTAAATAGGGCAGACCGGGCGCTGGCTGGATGAAGAGGAGGCGCAGCGAGCAGTGGGGAGGAGTAATAGGAGTGAGGTGATGAAGGCTGAGGAGCAGGTAAACTCTGGAGAAGTGGTGAGTAGATGGGAGCGGAGTTAGGTCTCGCAGGCTGAATTTACACTAGCCTCATGGCAAAACAAAAAAAAAATCTTGTACCCTGCCCCTGGCTCTTTAATTACTTGTGATTCTTTTAAAATGTAAGATTCCAGGTCAACCATATCATCAATCAAAAATGTTGCGCGTCCATTAAAAAATAATAATAATAATTCAATAAAAATGTCACTTTGAAGAGGCAGGCCCAGCAGCAGATAATTTGTAATGCAGTTTTGAACAGGGAGTCAATGAGAAAATTTCTGTCATTGGTTGTTTTAGATCAATATTGTGATTTGCAATTCAAAAAACTATATAATGTTCTGAGTGACAGTATGTTACTAAATCCAAAAAACTGCATACTTGTTTTCTTTAAAAGGAATGTAGTGCTCCACAGATCTTAAAAAAAAAAAAAAGCATAAACTTATTTCTTCCAGTTGTCTGCGCTGGAAGGAATGAGAACTGCACAACACAAGACCCGGCAGAATCCTCTTCCGTATTCAGACCAGTGTATGTGCCCTCCTCTGTATGTGCTCTCCTCCCTCCGGCTGCACACAGACACATTAAAGAGGCCCTGGTTCAGTCCCACAGAGCAGAGAAGGTCCCAGAGGATCACGTGAGAGATGGAAGAGCAAAAGATCAGAAAACCACCGAGACACAATGCAGGAGGAGGACACAGGGAGAAGACAGAGGGAGGGGCAAAGTCTCAGAGGAGAATGGCTTGTTATGAATACGGTGAGAATTGACAGTACGTAATATCAAATGTACATATACTTTTTGTCAGTTGTGATTCTTTTACTAGTGTATGTCTGTTGTTTCTCAGACCTCCGTTCATTTTGTGATGCCACTGTTACACATGAAGTGACCTCATACTTGTTTAGAGCTAACCACTGAGTTACAATGAGGGCTGTCGATCCATAAAAAAGTTTAACCTGCGATTGATCACATTGAATTTGACTATTTTCAGAGTACATTCTAATAACACACTTAGCCAGTAGCTCAGTTGGTAGAGCAATTGTCCACTGATCCGAAGGTTGGCGGTTCAGATCCTGCTCTCAACATAAACATCACTGGTAGAGCGTTCAGAGCCATTGACCCACAGGTTGGCGGGTGCGATTCTAGCTCCCGCAAATGAATGCTGTCGTTGTGTCCTTGGGCAGGACATGTAAACTTAACCCACCTCGCCCCCAATGTCTGCGTACACTGGTGCATGAATGTCTGTGTGAATGGGTGAGTGGTTCCTTGATGTAAAGTGCTTTGAGTGGCTTGAAGGTGGAAAAGCGCTATATAAAAATATAACCGTTTACCCCTTTACTTTACTAATATCTTCATTTGTAAGCGTGTAACACCATTTACAACAACTTCACAAACCTGATGAGATGTTCAAACGAAGGTGAAACATACAAAACATGTTAATATGTCGTTTTCGCCGAATATAGCATTTTTAAAACAATAAAAGGTAACACGGTGTTCTACGTAAACATGTTATGGGGTATTAACTGCTAACACATAGCAGTAAAATACCCCCTCCTTAGGTCTGTCAGTGCAAAAATGTTTTAATTATACATAAAAATGGATATTCAACACTACAAAACCTATCAACAGCAAAAGTAGATTGTGTTTTTTTTTCTTTTTATGTAAATCATGCCAAGGAAGGTCAGGTCGTGCAGCTTAGTAAGTAACCATATGTAAGTAGTCCTGTGTAATTATTATGGAAATAAGTAACACATCTTTTTTTCAGCTCCCCAACTGCTATTTGATGTGGCATTAGGTTGTCTAAAGACCCATGATAAAAAACAAAAAAAAAAACAAAACGGCAAAACCTTTGAAGAGTCGTGGGTGGCTGTTGAGCTCATGTATGTACAGAGGTTGATTACACAGGCCACAGGTTTACATCTAAGGCTTCATCAAAATGTATTTCATTAAGACGTGATATAAAGTCGTTAACCAAAGAGCAGAATCAGACACTGGAAATAATGTACCGTATTTTCCGGACTCAGATGCAATTTATATGTGGAATATGTTTTCTTTTTTCTTCATTATTATGCATTTTTTTGGCTGGTGCGACTTATACTCCAGAGCGACTTATACTCCACAAAATACAGTAGTCAAGGCTGTAAATAAAAACAAACAAGGGTGAATAACAATGCAAAAATGGGACATTGTGCAGCTGTCACTCACTGCGTTCACATGCACGCCAGGAAAACCGTATAACTGGCCTCTTCCAATTCAAACAGATTTATCAAAATGCATGTAAACCCAGGAACTACTACTGACGTGTTGTGGTTAGATTCTACCAGATTCCAACAACTCATCTGGAGAATCTGGTATCTCCTCTGCTCCAAAACCACAATGTCGCTCCCGCACTCACATAGCCTAAAGCGACACCGACTGAACCTTGCACCATCTCCTCCAAACTTTTAGGTCATGCTCCTACCCGCTCGGCTGCGCTCCAAAACCTCTCTGGTTCAGTCTGCGCTCATCCAAAGCGTGAGTTCGGGGGGTTAAATCATAGAGTGGGCAAACAACGGCCCGCGTAGCTTCCGTCCGGCCCGCCGACCATTTCAACTATTAATAAAACCGAGAGCTGTCCGTACGTGACGCACAGGGCTCCACGAGTCCACAGCCGCACCCCTGAGAAATTAGATCTTATTGGTAGCGGGCACAGATCGACCTCTCCCCTCTAATCCGCCCTGCAACTTTGGCTTTACGCCGCAGCGCGCTTGGTCCCTCTGTTAGTGAATCAAACCCTGCGCTCGTTCACGTTTTGAAGCACGTTGGAGCGCGCCTTTTCTTCCCCTCACACATTACGTCACCCCTCTCGCCCGCCCCGTGTGCGCCGATCGGAAGTGTGACCTCGTTAATTGTAGCCAACAGGAACGAGTCTAAACTAACTCCACAGTGTATCTGGACAGGAATAAACTGTTGGACCAGTGCAACATAACTGCACACTTTGTTTGTACACTAAATAATCCATCACTCACGTCAATCTGATTATGGTAATAAAAGGTTTTTGTTGTTGGATTCAGTTATAGAGCAGTGGTTCTCAAATAGTGGGTCAGGGACAAGCAGGGTTGCACTATACGACTAAGATGCTACTAAGAAAAAAAATGATCTAATTGACCTTAATCGTAAAATAATTATGGGTCCTGAAAGATTTTAAAAACACTGGGGGAGGAACCAAAACGATATCACATATTTTTAATTTCCCAAGTTCGTCTAGTCTAGATTAGGCTATTTGAAAGTTACGTTAAAAATCATTTCTCCCCCAACTGAAATAAAATCATAGCAGCATGAAAACGGGTCCAGCTCTCCATAACATGCCAATATCCCAGTGTGTCCCTCAGTAGAAAAGGTTTGTCCACCTTTTTATTACACTGTATAAAAAGGAATGTCAAAACGCATTATTTTCGGCGCAAAACGAGTGAGTTGGCGACAGAAAGGGCAGCAGAGGAAGCCCGACATCGCGGCTTTTGCGTGTGAACGAGCGAGATGGCGAGTGAAGGTGGCGCGAGGAGCAGACGGGAGAGCGAGCCTTCGAGTCGCCGTGATGGGAGCCACTCTGATTTGCGTCGGCGATAGATCAGCGTCCCCAGTGTGACGTGTGCTCAGTGGTGTTTAATGCATTTAAATGGGAAGTTGATTTGGCGTCAGTACATCATGATTGTTTTCGCAGACTGTTCTGATACCGGCCCACCTGTATAACGAGTTGTGTCTGTGCAAATAATGTGCAAGTCTGTGAGACTTATGTAAAAAAAACAAAAAAAAAAAACAGTGACACTAGTGAATAAGTTTGTCTACAGCCCTGTAAAAATATGTTTTGTAATTCTGTCAGTGTCTCAATCTGCAGTTTTACCCTTTTGTACAAACTCACAACTTTCTTCATCTACTACATCAACTTCGGTTAATGGTCGTCTCAAAACTGGAAAACCAATTTTTGTTGGCCACGGAGTATATTCATGAGGACGCACTGAGCGACGTCCTGCACATAAGCAGGTGCTCTATTAAGATATTTATGTTTTTAGGTTCAGAATCCCTCGCTATCTTCCATGTCGACTACCTAATGGTGCGTTCACGCTGGGGCGTCTTGGGCATCGAGTCTACATGAAAAGTCTGTGGTCCTGCGTTTTTTCGACGCGTTTTGGAGTGCTTTTACTACCCCCAATTTATTGTTTTAAAGTGCTTTTATTATGGAAAAAAATGGGATTTGTCATTTTATATTCATTATATGGTGAACCACACATTTCTTCTACGACGCCTCCTCTGTGACGCCTTCACTACGACGCTTTCCCTGTGGCACCTTTTAATTTGATGCCTTCTCTATACGAAGCCAGCAACTCTTTTAATCTGTTGTCTGCGACGCCTTCACTGCGATGCCTCTCTCTGTGACGCCTTCTCTGTGGCTTCTCTACGGCGCCTCCAGTACGACGCCTTGCCTGTGACGCCTTCCCAGCAACACCTTCCCTGCGACACCTTCGGTACAATGGCTTCTCTGCAAAGTGATGTGGTAACTTGTGGAACAGCCGTGCCTGCCATTATGTTGAGACAAGTGGACAAAACTTCCTTCCCTCCCCAGTTAAGATTAGAGGTAACCCTAGGCCTTATTAATTTTTTACAGCCCTTTATTGTTGTCGAGAAATCAAACGGCAAAATGTTGTTCTCCGACAAGGCGAGGGCTCTATTAAAAATGGCAGTGATCTCAGCTCTCATTTTCTCCTCGGACCACAGAGAAGTGAAGGATATTTTACCAATCAGACCAGCCTCAGCCGCTCTAGGAATTGTGAGCACTAAAGCAGATGTATGTGGCACACGACATCTTTTGTCTAAGTCTTTACTGCTCATTGGTTTCTAAAGCCAGCTCTCCAGCGGTCATGCGTTGAGGGGAAAGGACACTAGAGAAAACACCAGAAAAAGTGCTTGCTTATAATAAGACGGATGTGACGAAATGATCTTAAAAATGTCAATTACCTTCCTGTCCAAAATAACAGATCGCTTCTCTGCTGCTGGATCTGCCAGTGCATAAGGCATAAAATGTGATGGATGGATTAACAACACTCGAAAACCATCTTAGTTTTCTTTGCAAATGTTGATGAGTCTAGCTACGGATAATGTTAGCTAATGATTGGCTAGCGCTCTTTAGTGGTTTGGTACGTTATATTTTAATTCCTGGGTGGAAGTAAAATAAAATCTGGAAGGTGAACCCAAGATGGCGTCATATTGTTTTCAATGGCCTGTGCTCATTAGTGCATGGTCCCAAAAATAATTTTCTCTGCTACATTACTTCCTCAATACGGGTTAGCACCTCCCACCATGTGACGTCAGAATCAGAGCGATAGCTGCTAGAGTGGAGCTAGCGCAGGTGCTAGCGCAGCTTGAGGGGCTAAGCTAACTTTTAAGCGATTTGAGGATTTTAATTTTTTAAATGTTTATATTGTGAAAATAGAGAAGAATCCCTATAAAATCTGACCTTTGTGAAAGCTGTGGACGCCCCGTCAGCCGAACACAGGCAGTTTGAATTCCCAAAAATGCATTGTGCTCGATGGGAAAATTCTTTCTGGGCTCAAGCTCCTGGGAGCTGCAGTACCTATGCAGTACTAGTCGATCTCGCCCCGGGACAGAGCGGGAATTTCTCATCCAGTTCTTATTATAGATCCATGGGCTGCCCGCACACCCTCTGTCACAGCTCCTTCAGTGTCCTCCATTCTCTCACTAGTGCTAAAAAGGTAGATATTTCTGAGTATTGGCGTGCACTCGGTGCAGGGGCCGCCCACTCATTTACATATTAACAAACGGTGAAAGAAAAAAACATGTATATTTGGCCTTAGAGACAACATTTACATTTAGATCTTAGATGTATATTTTGACATTATATTTACATGTAATTATGTAAATATGCTTTATATTTTCATTAATGATGACAACATTGGCTAAATGTGAAGAAAAACTGATGTGTTTAACCTAAATATATTTTTTGAAATACACTGAATTTGTTTGATGTTATTTTACAATTTTTGACGACAGTGGATATGATTTTGCTTTATTAAAGTTATAACTCTAAAAAATGAGGTGAAATTTGAATTTTTAGGCAATTTAGATTTCGTTCACTCAAATACTAAATAAAATATTTTTAATAAGAACAAAATGACATTTCTCTCACTTCAGATTAACAGAGTTTCATGCTTTGTTAATTGATCCTGCAGAAATATGTGCTGCTTCAGTCCCCTCACATTTTTGTAAAGTATTGGAGAAGTGTGTATTTTGGATCAGAGGTGACACAAAAACGCATGTTTTTCTGAGCTGTGCACCTACTATGAGGCATGAGCACCCATGCACAGAAAAGCTGCTATATTCCTTTAGAATTCTGGGACCTTGTATTCACAGCAGCATTGTTCACAGAAAGGCCCGCTCAGTTGCCATGAAATGACCTTTTCCTCCAAAGTATGGTGGGTTTTATTGAAGATTACCTCTATTGTACCACACCTACTTGCACTGGTCATGCACATTCCTAAGAAGGCAGGACGACCTTATAGAAGATATGGACAATAAATAAACAAATAAATTGTATTTATAAATAATACTGCAAGAAAAATCCGTATTAGATTTTACACTTGACTATAAAATGTATAAGGCCATGTTACAAACATCCTAGGGATGAAAGGAAGTAGCACAACCCAGATAGTAAAAGGGTAAATAATATCGGCTTTTTAATTATAAAGTAAATGTGAAGGTTACATTTGATGTAAACTTAGAGTTATACAGCAAACTAAATAACAAAAGGAGGCTCAACGAGTTTCAAACTGGCACAAAATAAATTACAAAAGATCAAAACAAACCAGTCTCAGAGCTAAGTCGAAGGACTACAAGTGTCTCGATTTACAAAGTTACAGTTACAACAATCACACAGAGACACAGAACAAAAGTGGCATGTGGTTCACTGACAGAATCCAGCAGCCAGGAGTGGCAGGGGGAGGGTCCTTTTAAGATGTGGCAGCTGCAGGTGAAGGCCCAGGAGTGGCCAGGCTCTAGGGTGTCGCGCCAATCAGGTGCCAGCTTGGGAGTAATGCTCCAATCGCAGGAGAGGTCTGTCAGTTCAAAGGTTGCATACACAAACAGGGATCAGCAGCAGGGACTTTACACATATGGCTGTAGGAGGAGCTGGAGGCCTGGGCCACATGGTAATATAAAATATTATATATGATTTAATGTTGAAAGTCACATTCTATTGTCTCAAGAAGATTATTGATTATTCCTTAGTATCGAAATAGAGTTTGAAATTTTAGTATCGTGGCAACACTAATTATAGTCAACGTTGTTACAACAGTTTGAACCATTGCAGGGACCATTACAGAAAACAGACCAGACCAGAGACCAAACCTGCAAAGCTCATTGGCCTCATAATAAAACAGATAAACAAGAAGATCAAGTATAAAGTTCTTTCATTTTACGGCTGGAGTAATTTTAGGACCCAAAGCCGTTTTAATCATTGTATGTGTTTAAAAATTTGTCACCGCTATTTGATCAGCCCTAAATTTTTACTGTGACTTAATAGCCACAAAATCATGTCGGTGAACTGTGACTCTGACTTTCTCTCTGCAGTATAAAAGCAAGCAGGGAGAACAGGGTACTTATTCCATGCTCTGAACACTCTATTTTAAGTATTGGACAAAAGAAAAAAAACATAAAACACAGGCTCCAAAACTAAGTGAACACTGAAGTTGTAAAGTTATTTTATTTTTATTCTATATACATCTTGGGAAACAAAATAATTATTGCTTTTTGCAGAAAACAAAACATTTCCAAATGCCAATCCAATTAAGAAGACGCTGAAATAAATGAGCTGCTCTTTTATTGTGAACAAGTGCTTGGACCAATTAGAATGCGGCTTCTGGAGACACATTTGAATAATCCCTTTTTCTCTTCAGATATAATTCATGTAAATCTCTGATCACAAGATCAAAGATGCCTCGATGAAATAAACACGCATGTACAGCTGCATTTTCTAGGTTAACTATTTATATGACAACTCAATGTACATTATCACACATGATCAGTATTGAACTTGAGGACATGTATTTTTTTTTCTCATTCTCATGTGAAAGCTCAGAACCTCCAGAATTCACTCACTCAGCTGTAGAGGCTGCACTAGCACTGGTTAATGACTGGCTGCAGGTGCTGGGGTTTAGGTAGTGAAGATTCAGACCAAACCATAGACTTTATAAAGAAGTGGACAAAGTGAGTGTGACGTCGCCCATAGCGTCCGGCTCCAGCAAAATGAAGCTCATCGAGGTTAGGACCCAATCTGAAACGAGGGAAAAAATACCTCCCCCTGTGTCCTTCCTTGTCCTTTCCTTCTGTTTTCTGTTTCTATCGCTGCTTTTGGCAGATCCGAATCCTAATAACCAGCGACGGGAACAACAGCTGTCCAGTAAAAACTACAACATCCAGAAAACGGACTACAACAAGCACGTCTTCCTCTACTGCTGAGTCTTATGGTTTAAACCATTTAAAGTTTACACGTGAAACACCTCCGGCGATATAAGCAAAAAACTGACTCACCGTGAGCAGCACATATGGTTATGTCACAGAAAATGGTTAGTTTATGCAAATTAGCCATGCATTTTTACGTTTCGTTACTATAAAATTTAAACAGATATGCGCAAAGCTGCATTAAAGACATTATAATATCAAACTGGTTGATGTGGCTCTATAGTAGTTATGCTTAATATGTTGTAAAGTTGAGTTTATGCATGTAGAAGATTTTAATTAATCAGTATTTTGAAACTTTTGGTTTGATCTGCGCAGTGAATTGTGGAACGCCTTATAGCTCCTTGTTGTTGGTTAAGAACCTCCCGAGTTCCTACGTTAAAGGAGCAATGAAAGGAAGCAACCAAAGAGCTAGTCAGGAGCAAGGGTGTTGAAGGTAATGCCCCTTCCCGCTGCAACACTGGTTTGGCACGGTTTGGTCTGTTATTAATGTTCATATCTTGATTTATGGACAAAATAGTGAAATAAATCATGTAGTGCAGGTTAATACGAACATTTTAAGACCAAAATGAGGAGTTTGGCAGCAGCGGTTACAGAGAGAGGGAATGATGGTTTTTCAATAGAAAGTGAACTGGAGCCAGAGTGGATGGAGCTAGCAGTTTGGCTAGGTCCATTAGATTTCAGCATTGAAACTGGCCAGCCAAATGAAAGAGTCACATGAGGCTCATTCTGCTTTCTGATTGGATAATGGTCTTGTGACGAATGAAAACACAAATGTTTTGTGTTATTAAAATTTAATCAGTATTACATTTGTAATGAATATTTGGATTGCCTAGTATCTGGGGACACAGATAGGTAATGTTTATGAAATTTGGAATTTAAGAAAACCAAACACAAGTATGGCCTTGATTTTTAAGTGAAGTAGTATAAAAGACCACATAGTAAAATTAAAGGAAGCACTGTTGTTATAGAACATATATTTATATGACTGAAGCCAGCGTGAGAACTCATTTTAACAACAAACTAATCACAGAGAAATGACCAAGACCAAGAAGATTTGTTTAAAAAGATTCAAACTGAGAGTGGGAGTGTGTTTAACCTTTGAAATTATGCATTGTCTAAATAAAACTTTGCACTACAATAATAATAATAATAAAAAACTAACTGTTACTATGATGCCAAATATGTTTTTTTTGTGCACAAAGCTGTCTCTTGTGTTGCCTTCTCTGCTTCAGTGCAAAAATGAATACAAATTAGAAAGAAAAAGATTTGGACTTTTAGATTTAAAAAAAAAATTAGATCTGGTTCCAACTGTTCACGAACAGTTCAAAAGAGCCGAAAATGTCTGTGCCAAAGGCATTTGTTTTACAAGCGATGTCTATGTTCTGTAACGTGTTTCAAGCATTTGGCGCAGCAGGTTTGAGTGTTCACACGTCAAACACCAGAGTTGGAAAAGTTTAACTTTTGTAGAAAAAGCACAGACATTTTCCCTGTCCACAAATGCACAAAGAGCTCAACTTCTGCATGTTTTTCCACAAACAAAATAGCCTGTATTTTCGCTAAAACAGGCTGAAGTACATCTGCTGGCGTTGCCATGTTTGTTTTGGTTTGTTTGGACACTTCACCTTTGGCTTCAGCACAAACCTCAATGCTGCTCTGTGGTCAGCCCCCCCCAATTGACTTTACAGCGGGAGCCTCTCAAGATGGATTCTTGTAAGTTTGTGAATTCACAAATATTGCAAAAATCCATCTTGCAGTGCAAGGTTAACTGAAATCTGTATCCACTTTGAAATGTTAGTATTGTGACAACACTACTCCCAAATGAATGGTGTGGAGAACGTCTCTGAATCTTACTTTCTTATTGACGTTTGTAGCTCAAGGCTTTGCTACAACTGTGAACAAAAAAGAAAGTACAAATTGTGTTACTTTTACTCCTATTGAAAAATAAGACTTGTGTAATAAAAGAAAAAACGCTACTCATTTGCACCAATTTACCCACAAGTGATCGAGTCTGGAGACAAATTAGGCATCGAGTAATCCTGTTCCATCTTTAGATATTATAATTCATGTAAATCTCTGTTCACATGCATAATCCCTTTATGAATTTAAATTGACATGAAAGGAGTGCAGCGCTCTCAGAAAACGACAAAGAGCCAGTCTTTCATGGCGCCTGCAGATGATATATTTATGGTACAATGTTAAACACTTGTCATCAAAATGGCAATTTGAGAGGTCAAACTGACCAAAGACAGCAGTAACCAAAGGAGATTTTAAAATGCAAAATACTAAACTTCTTAAGCATTCATTCAACAATATTTGGACACTATGGCTGTGGTTCCATGCACACTCAAAATCTGATTATTAACAGATTTTTGGAGTTAAGACTATTAAAATGATTTCTTTCTGGCAATGGTCCCTCTGGTTCCTCACATCAGTAAGTGTATTTACTCGTAGTGACCTAGCAGATTATTGGGTTGCTCTGTTGTTTCTGTTCTTTCCTTTTTTGTGTGTGTGCGTTTTGTAATTTGAAGGAACTATATTGTAGCCTGTGCTCTTACAGTTGTAAGTCGTAAAAAAACAGGTACTACAGTTACAAACTGAACCTGGGTTTCCAGTAAAGAAAAAACAAACAAAAAACAAACTAGCACTGATTCATGATTGGCTGCAGGTGCTTGGGTTTAGGTAGTGACGATTCAGGTCAGAGGGTTATTTTAGGATTAAACCAAATGGATTTCTGCATTGAAACTGGCGACCCAAATCAGACTTAAGTGAGGCTCATGTTTTCTGCTTTTTTATTGATTGACACCACTAATAAATTTAGACCTTAAATGTTTCAGTTGAAGACTTTGTTTTAACTGTGGTCTTAGTACTAGGAACATCTTAATCTTAAAAGAGTCATTTAAGACTCCTTGTCTGATCGTGCATGGATGGCGTGGATTTCTGCTTCGGAGGCGTCCTGTGTATCCCATGTGTGGATAATGACTCTGCGGGTGTGTGTTTGTCAATGGGATTTCAGACCACCTGCTCACGACACATGCACTCAGGATGAACACAGCTCAAACATTAATATAAACTGTTTCATTTGTAGCTACTGGTTCCAAGCCTTATGTATGTGACATTGTAGCTATACCCCAAACCAGTCTCTTATTATATAAAAGTGAACTAAACACTAGATCACTTTTTAGCTGCAAACTAGGTAAATTTGCAGTTTTCTGGTTATGTGCGCTGCCTCTAGTGGCCACTGTAATTTCCAGAGCTCTGTGATCACACTGTACTGGCCTAATTAAAGCCAGGTGTTTGTGACTATAAACCCTCCATGAGAAGTAAACCGCAGGCGGGGGTCAGTAGGAGCCGGTTTAGCACCTAGACTCAATCAACTTCCATTTCTCCCGGTCTCCTCCCTGCTCCAGCCTGCAGAGGAAATGAATGGGGGTTAGTCGTTCACGTCACTGCTGGTCTTAGTCCTCCAGACCCTGCCCTCCCCCCTCGCTCTCTCTTTTAGGCAGTTTACCAGCTCAATTTAAAGTGATACTAAACACTAAATCAAAAGTTTTTGTTACTAAATTGTGTATATGGCGTATGGTGTGTATAGCAGAGTCTACTGCTCCTCGTGCTTTTTGGTTATTTAATTGCAAACTAGGTAAATTTGCAGCTTTGTGTTCAAAAACGTATACAGTTGAATGTTTTAAGTGCTTGGTGACATCACACAAGACTGCCCTGAATACAGCCAGGTGCAGGGGTGGAGTTTGAAGTGTGGATACCTATTAGATCAATCACACTGTTCCTCATATGTCCAGACCCCTCACTCTCCCCTGTAGTCGTCCAGGAACTGCCCAGGTTAGCAGCTCTATTTGAAATGCGGTTGTGGGAGGAGTTTAGGTGTTTAGTCCCACTTTAAAATGTAGTTGGGGGCGGAGTTGCCACATCTGGCTTGTTCTGTAGCGACAAACGTTTAACTAGTTGCATCTTTTTTAACTTTTTGTGGGCTGTAGTAGCAGTAGTCATAGTAGTAGCAGTGTGTCAGACAAGTCGACACCTCCCATATGTATTGTGCCCCAACAGAATCTGGAACAGGGACATTACAGTGATTTTGGCCACTGATAAGCACATGCTCACCTCCTGTTTGCACGTCTTTTCGTATCTATCGCACATCTTCTATCAGCCTTTTTGGGTAAAACATTCACAACAGAAGATTGTGTTTCCTAGAAAGGGATGAGTATATGGAAGGGTCTTCCTCCTGTAGTCTGGATGTTCATGAACCCTACAGAGGCAAGTGGAGCTTGCAAAGGCAAGAAAAACACAAAAGTTGTTTATTGCGAGAGAGTCTCATGTGTTGGCTTAAACAATGTTAAAATGTAAACAAAAGAGTCTACAATTGTATGTGTTTTGTGCAAGTCTTTGCTTTAGAGTTTTTATATTTTTATCTATTTTTTCTGTATTTCATATTATGCATTTTTTTATTATTATTGTTTTTATTTTTAATTATAAAATTCAATGCAAATTCACCAGACAAATTCACATGATTTTACATATTACATTGGATTACAACATGGCTTAACTGTCCCCAGATATGAAGTAGACATGTTCAAAATCAATCAACTTTTACTGATAACAATTTTAATGCTGATTTATTCTTAATTACAAAAACATTGAACATGGTGGCCGATTTATTTGGTGTTTTGCTTCTCAAGACGATTATCCAATCAGAAAGTAAAATGGGCCTCATGAGTTTTAATAATGAAATCTAGTTTGTTTAAACCTATAAGAACTCTCTGACCTGAATCGTCACTACTTAAACCCCAGCACCTGCAGCCAATCATGAATCAGCCTCTGGAGGTTCTGAGCTTTCACATGAGGCATGGCCTGTCCATATACTGAGAAAAACTTGTATGTGTCCTTTATATTCAGATACATACTGTTTCCTGCATGTAAATATGTATTTATTTTTTTTTAATGAAATATAATATGATTTAATTTATTGATTAAATGCTTTTAAATAATCAAAACTTGTTCAGAACTGAATTGAAACTAAAAATAAATTCAGTTTGACTCATCTGAAAATGGTGTCCGCCTGATTTGTGCGAGAAGCTGTTTGTACGAAGTATTGAAAAGGTGCAGAGGATGTGTCTGACATAAAAGCACATTAACTGACTGCACTGAAATGATGCTCAAACTGAAGCCTTCTGTCCATATTCTTCAAACAGGAAGTGTAATTGGTCCCAAGTGGATGCTGATATAAAGCCCTTACATGCCCTTATAGTTAACATTCAAGCTCATTATGAGGCAGAAAAACACTTGTGCAATGAAAGACCAATGATGCAACATCACAAAGAGCTGTGCAAGTTGTTCAAAGAAGCCTATTTAGTGTTAGTTAGAAACTTAATTTTACAGTTTTTTTAGACAATTCCCATGAATTAATATTTTACCATTCATTAATTTATTGCATATTATTTTAATAGAAGAATCTAGAAAGAGTGCAAAATGGCATAAAATGAACACAGCATTTGATAAAAAGAACATCATGCCAACAGTGAAACACGGTGGTGGTAGTGTCATGGTTTGGGGCTGCTTCAGGACCTGGACGACTTGCTGTGATTGAAGGAACCATGAACTCTGCTCTCTATCAACAAATCCTAAAGGAGAATGTCTGGCCATCAGTTCGTGGCCTCAAGCTGAAGCGTACTTGGGTTCTGCAGCAGGACAATGATCCAAAGCACACCAGCAAGTCCACTTCTGAATGGCTTAAAAAAACCAAAATGAGGGTTTTGGAGTGGCCAGATCAAAGTCCAGACCTGAACCCCATAGAGATGCTGTGGCATGACCTTAAAAAGGCGGCTCATGCTCGAAAACCCTCCAATATGGCTGATTTAAAACAACTCTGCAAAGAAGAGTGGGCCAAAATTCCTCCACAGCGATGTGAAAGACTCATTGCCAGTTATCGCAAACGCTTGACTGCAGTTGTTGCTGCTAAGGATGGTTCAACCAGTTATTAGGTTTAGGGGCAATTACTTTTTCACATGGGCCATGTAGGTTCAGATGGCTTCTTTTCCCTTCATAAATAAAATCGGCACTTAAAACTGCATTTTGTGTTTACTTGTGAGTTATCTTTGTCTAATATTTAAGTTAAGCTTGATCTGAAATGGCTAAGAGTGACAAAGGTGCAGAAAAAGTAAGAAATCGGTAAGGGGGCAAATACTTTTCACAGCATTGTAAAACTTCTCTCAGTTTTCTTCCAGATTACTCCAAGACAGGTTTGCCACTGCATGTGTTGTGTTCCTTGCTTTTACTGAAAACGGTTGAATTGCTCATTTATTCTTAATTATTAAAACACTGGGAATGATGACCAGTTATAATTTGATGATTTTTTTTTTTCCAGTCAGGGAGCAGAATTGGCCTCACATGACACTGCATTCACATCAGCACTGACAAAAATCACTTTCCTATGTTCAGTTCACTCTGGCGTTGTCTCCAGTCCTACAGGAACCAAGCACCGGTGTAAATCGGCCAAAGCCTCAAATGTTTCTGTGAAAAGGTGCTCGGCAATATTTGCATAAAGTTCAAGTGGGAATTAAGACTAAATTCACTTTTTTTTTTTTTTTGCTACTAAACTGTTTACATGGAGTTTTAATAGCACTGTCTACTGTTCCTAGTCATTCTTTGGCTATTTTAGTGCAAACTAGGTACATTTGCAGCTTTGTATTCACTTTTTATTTATAATTTCTGTAAATACTGAAAAAAAAAAATGTTTATTGTGTATTTGATGAGGACAGATGCAACATAATTAACATATAATAATCTGATGCAAGTACTCCCTAGAACTATTCCCTAGCACCTTTCCACTTTGGGGCACCTTTAGTTTGTTTAACACTAGAGTGTTACAAGTCACAATTAAAATTTTCCAAAATAGTGGAGACCTACTACAAAAAGTTGACTGATATTCAGACAAGTATTTAGACTACACCAGCGAATCACTTTGTTCCATCTGAAACTGCATCATATATTTGCATCTACTGTCCATTTTGTCCCTCTCCCACATGCTCAAAATACCACCATTAACTTGAATGAGTGTGTCCTGTAATGAAGACACAGTATGTACTCAGGCTAATCTCCCTAAAGCTGAAGTATTACACTGCTCTGATGAGATCGATATCAATATGAAGGCCTCTTGCTTGGACTTTATGGATGGCGCATT
The DNA here is from genome assembly GCA_000787095.1 of Periophthalmodon schlosseri. Taxonomy (NCBI): domain Eukaryota; kingdom Metazoa; phylum Chordata; class Actinopteri; order Gobiiformes; family Gobiidae; genus Periophthalmodon; species Periophthalmodon schlosseri. The sequence continues at coordinate 18,926 of JACM01040358.1, read as the reverse complement.
TTCTCTATTCAAAAATTGTGAGGATTATTAATGTTGTAGTTAAAGCTGTATTTTTGTATTGATTTTTGATCCTGGGACAGCTTTTTCTGTTTACATGCAAATGTCTTTTTAAATCTTGAATCAATATTTATTTAAAAGTCTTCACTTAAATGCATACCCTGTCAAGCTTACTCCCTTGAGACCATTAGAACTATAGAAAACTATATCGAAAATATGAAATTATTAAAGAGCCTGTATAGTAAAAGAAAGTTTGTTTGTAGGCTAGGTCTATTGAGCCTGTACCTGATTTTTATATTGTCAAGATAAATGCTCTCTTCTCATGCATTGTATGAAGCTGCTAAATAAGAAAAACATGAGACTGAAAAATATAATCTATTAATTTTACATAGCATTTTCTCTGTAACAATGTGCCTGATTGGATGAAAAAATGTAACCCTGTCAGTAGCTTCTGTGTTACTTATTACCTAAGAATCATGGGAAACCAACTGCCAGATACTATCCCAGGCCTTTGATTCTCTGTCATGGTGCATTTTCAAGAAAATATAAAAATAAAAAAGTAATTAGTAGACAGAGATTGGATACAGACCGTTTTAAAGAAGTCGTCATACTGTGCTTGTCCCTGCTATATAGTTGCATTCTATGACACACGTATGTTATAATTTTCCCATTTTAAATCACAGTATTAATCTAAAACTACTTAATAAAAGAAACACGTCTGCTGACTTCCACATTAGAACACTGTGGTGCCCACTGGGAGCTGACATCGCTGTGAACGTCATCACAGCAAAGAGCCATGGAGCTGTCAGCACCTCCGATGGGTAGCTGCAAATCACGCTAGCGAGCCACAATTTATTTTTTATTTTTTCCCGTTTGAACCAAAATGACAATGTGAAGCTGCAGAATCCTATGCGTATCACTGATTAAGAAAATTAACTTGGACAGTGAAATAAGTGGGCGTGTACCGGTGGCGATGAAAACGAGAGTTGATCAACAATATGGCGTCTTGAAAAGAACCGATGAAAGATTGCTCAAACGTGAATTACTCCAGATACAACTTCGAGTGGGTAAACGAGAAGGAGAAACAACTATAACACGGTTAAAAGCTCCGAAAACCTCCGATTTTGAGAAAAAGACCACAAATGTACATTAATTCTTCGTATCCTTGGTCATAGTAAAAAGTGCCATGATTTGCAGAGGGCACCATATAAAACGCAGCACAAGTGTGTTCTCAGCCGATAATGAGGAGCAGAATTATTCACCCGTACCCCGCTCCAATTGTCTTTTGCATAAAATAGCTACAAGGACCAAGGAATAACCTTAGTGAGGCTTTGATCTTGAACCAAAAGTCAGATTCATTTGACGACACTTTGCAAATGTTTCCGAGTGATCTTCAGACGGAGTGGAGATGTCTCATTTGAATATTCTGGGACAAAGTTTGGAGAGAAGTGTAGAGATGACGTGCTCAACTTTATTCATCAGTGTTATGGAGGCACACTGCAAAAAATCAAATGATCAAATGTTCAAATAAAGATTCAAACCCCTTCATCTGCAAAAGGAAGTCAAATATACTTTACGATGTAACAAAGGTTTGAACAGTGAGACTGGGGTACCTGATTTTCAAACTGTGAGAAAGGGGAGTATTGCACTATTTTCCGATCTGTTATAATGTTGTTTCCTCATCAAAAACATGCCTGGAGATGTGTTTTGTTTCATTCACACATGTTTAACACACAAACCCTGCATATTTAGGCTGAGTTCTTCTCTCAAACAAAACACTCTGTTCCACCTTGGCATGTGGCAATACAGGAAGCCCTCCACACACCTTCACTAGAATGATTTTAATCATTTCAGCCCCGGAATAGCCCACCTCTACTGAGAAAAAGGTAAAAGGTAGCTGTTAACTTGAAAACTTGAAAACCTTATCCCAACCCTTCATGACATCACAAGGTGGAACAGAGAATTTTGTGCTTTGTAGATGTAGACAGACCAATAAAGGATTTTTCAAACATGTGTGAATGAAAAAAACACAACTCCAACTCCTCAAAAACATGAGGAGGGAACAACATTATAACATGGCTTAACGCTCATAAGAGTCAATTTTGTGTAATATTGGACCTTTAAATCTGTCCAACTGGTTCCTAGCTCTCAAATTCTTTGGCACATCTTATTCACATGCATGCAATCCAAACTCATACCAGAACCCACTCTCATCTCAGTATTTATGTTTTATATTACAGGCCAAGATCCAGATCATCTGGAATATTAAACATTCAAAACCATTTGCAAATAGTAATATTATTCATGAAAATGTATCTAATAATATGTACAAAATTAACCTTGAGATGCAAACTGTTGTTGCGAGGTTTGAGTTTTCAAACTCAAGAGAATCCATCTTGAAGGGCTCCCTGCTGATTCATTCGTGCTCACACAACATTTGGTGCAGAGCAGAAAGCCTATATTTTCTGACAAGTAAGTGGAAAAAATAGATATGATGCTACAAAGTCATTTGGTCAAAAACCATATGGTTTTAATATCGGAGCAGGCCAGTTGGCCAGTGGAGAGCCTCTCTTCCTGAACGATAGCAATGGGTGTAATTCTAGACTGATAATGTGAAGAACTCAGCTCAAAGTGCAACACATCAATCTGTTAGCACAAATGAAATGTGCGGCACACAGCTTGTCCTAAAAAAACAGTTTGATACTTGTCCTGTTACTGTACACATAAAATGTTTCATGCAGTGTTTTGGTGATGGTTACATTTTCTTTTTTTTTTTATCAGGAGATTTTTTTCCATATTTCCACAGCACAGTACAATGCAGCGGCTCTACTCCGAGCTCCTCCCCGTGTGACTGAGCTCCTCACCCTATGTCTAAGGGAGCGCCCTGCCACCCACTGGAGGAAACTCATTTCAGCTGCTTGTATCTGCGATCTTGATCTTTTGGTCCTGACCCCAAGCTCATGACCACAGGTGAGGGTAGGAGCGTAGAATGACCTGTAAATCGAGAGCTTTGCCTTTCAACTCAGCTCCTTCATCACAACTGTCCCAGACAGTGACTGTATCACTGCAGACGCTGCATCCATCCACCTGTCAATGACACGCTCCATCCTTCCCTCACTCGTGAACAAGACCCCGAGATACTTGAACTCCTCCTCTTTCATTCCAATATGTTCAGATCTCTACACCCTACCTACTGTACTGCTGTTATGTACCGGACCTTTCATAATTACTGCCCACTGCTGATAAACCATGTCTCCACTTGTGCTGATGTTTGCTTTCCTCTCCTCTCCCGCTGCTTCCAACCTCATTAAAAGTTTCAGCACTTCTCCTCCCCGCTTGGCCCCTCCATCTGTCCTTTCCACCATCCCTCCAATCTGTCTTGACTGACCTTTGACCTTTCGATACTTTAATAAATAACAATAATTGCATCCATCAGCTCACACGTAAACAGGGGAGTCTGCTGGGAGCATTCTCCGGGTAAATAATGAACCTGTTCTGAGAGCGAAGGCAGGGGTTGGATGCGGTTGTGTGTATTTGAAAAAGACGTCGTATGTTAGTCCGTACCAGCAGTAAAGTGGTGGTGGTGAGCTTTACAAAATGTTTTTTTGGATAAAAACACAGGGCTGCAAACTTATCACCTTTCTGCAAAATGTGTTGTTTTGATCTCTAAATAGGTCATTCATGTGAAATGTGTAGATCTTTATATCCGTTTAAATCCGAAGCTTCAAATGGAACACACTCGCGTTGGTTCAGTGTCCACTCCAGGGCGCTCTCACTACAGCAAGGAAAAGTGTGCGTCTGGTGCATCTGCAGGAGCCAATCGGCTACAGGCAGAGCTCCTTGCGACCACCTCTGACCCGCCCCAAGAGGAGACAGCACCGCCACTGCGCTGATACATGGACCACTCTGGTGAAAGTTTTAACGCTCAGCTTTGTATTAGTGTGCTGCAAAAATACTTGTGAATGGCAGACAAACAGAGCAAACATATTAAGTGGCTCCAGACCTCGTTTGGCTCAATGCTGGGGCGTGCAGTTTTTTAATGACCATTTTCATGTTCACCAAGAAATTATAATTAAAGCAACTTGCAAGTGATAAGATTTTACATACTAATGTGAGGAGTGTGCATAACCAATGAGTTGACTACGTAGCTTTAATAGCCTAGCTTACAAAAACATGAGTTTAGATCATGAGCTGCGTTTTTCAGAAGCCACTGTCCACCCTGCAGTGTGATCAAACTTATAAGCAGTGAATATTGCTCAAACAGTAAAGGGTTATGTTCAAAGTCTTAAGTGGGCTAATGATAACAGAAGAAGAGTTCAAAGTATAGTAGACTCGTAGCAAACGGCCACTGTATTGTCTTTATTTATAGGCCTGCTATGGTTAAACTAGGCCAGGGGTCGGCAACCCGCAACTCTTTCATTCTTATACTGCGGCTCCGCGTGGCTTGGGAAAATAAATGATAAGTATTTAATTGAAGTGTATTTTATTTGTGTTAGTACTTTTTTATATTGTAGTATAAATTTGACGATTATTGTGATCTTGAAATATTAAAATAAAAATATTTTATTATTTTTTGTTGCTCAAAATAAGCGTCACTCTCATGGAAATATGTTAAAAACAAACACCGCTCACGCCTCACAGATGACAGCTTACAGTCCTGTGTAAAGATACAACCCCAATTTGCAGACGCTGTGCGCAGAGGTTCAGGAGCAGAAGTCTCTGTAGCACTTCATGGATTTCATAAGCCAGTGGTCCCCAACTACTGGGCCGGGGATTTGCATTTGCTACCGGGCCGCACAAAAACAGTAAATAATTTATCAGCGACCGCAACTTCTCCGATGGAACTTTCGCCTGTCCCTCATGACATAAGCTTGTCCGTAGATCTAGAATCAAAATCCTGATAGGAAATCGTCACAAAAATCCATTTGATATAATGGCAAGTATATTATATCTGTGCTAGATATGCTCTTGTCCTCCGCGATGACGTATCACGTATAACGTATCAGACACGTTGCCCTAAAGTAGACCCACAAGCTAGTGAAAATGAGCCAAAAACAAAAGTCTTTGGAGAGCTTTTTTACAAAGGGGAAAAGGCCAACTGAGGAGCTAGAAGAAGAGCCTACAACCTCCAAGAAAAAAAAAAAAGCTAAATTTAACAGACAATACCAGGAGTCCTACTTAAAATATGGGTTTGTCGCTACAGGTACCTCTCACACGCTGAGTTCACTCTATGGTCCTTGAAAATAAAACCTATATTATTCCGGTCCGTGGTGCAAACAAGGTAGGGAACCCATGTCATAAGCAACACACTATAGTTGTTTATACAAAGCATAAAGGTAAAAAAAAATAACAATATATATAGTGTTATCTTCATTTCAGATGCCAAAAAAAAAAATATTTGCGTCTCCCACTGTTTTTTTTCCATGGAAACCGGGTCCAAATGGCTCTTTGGGTGTTAAAAGTTGCCGACCCTAGCGGAGAGTCCATTTACTGCTACAACTGTATTTTTTATTTACTTGGTAGTAAAAACATAACCATACTTCCACTACAAAGTATGAACCTCTAAAATGGTCTAGAATGCAGGAAATTGCATAGATTTTGTTCAAAAAAATTTCCCCCAGACGCCCTTTTTGTCACATATTGACACGTGTGTTAATATCAGCTATAATGTAAATACAGACACATTCAAGTGGGCATTTTTATAAAATTCACACTCTCAGGCAAAAAAAATATAATTGCAGTAAAGTGCAATTGTAATAATAGCCACAGACTTTTGAGCACAGTGGGCATTTGATTACGCGCCGCAGATGGACGGTTAGACTGTCACCTTTTTCACTACGGCCCAGTTTGCAGCTCTGAAACAACCAGGAGCATAGGGAGGGCTTTGAAGAGAAAGAAGGGGGCGAGTGCTGTTTTACCACTATCATTACACCTGCTGACAACTGCTATGCCCATGTTTAGAGGGAGGCAAACGGTAGCGAAATGGTAAGCGATAAGAAACGACACTATACTCACACTTAAGGGAACTGTATGTAAGATTTTGAATTTTACATTTCGTAAACTTGACCTATCTGTGTCCCCAGATACGAAGTAGACATGTTCAAATCAAATATAGCTTTTACTGATGACTCTTCTAATGCAAAAAAGAGAAAAGATACAAAAACACTGGACATGATGCCCTGTTTATTTGCCTGGGTAATCTCTCAGTCATCTGGGTACGATCCATAGCAACCGAAAAATTCAATTCTGTCAATTGGACAAAAGTTTTAGAGTGAAGACGTTTCGCCGCTCCTTCAGTTCTGGTCAGATTGCTGGTGGACACTGTCTTATATCTATCTGAAGGGAGGAGCTAACTACACTAAAACCAACAACACCTATTGTTTACAGTTCCTATTTGTTACCTTGGTCTATTGAACTCCACTACACAAGTGAGAAATGTCCCTGGGTCATATTTGGCATAATCGTTCGGGCCCCTAATAGATTTTGCAGGCTATTTGCAGACTAGCTATCCCTCTTGTTTTCCTTGTTTTGATTTAGGTCTGAGGATTGAGTTATAAATAGGAGATAAATGATGTCTAAGCCCCACATTCCTGTTCAACAAAGGACCATTTATCTCCTATTTATGACTCCATCCTCAGACCTAAATCAGGCAGATATAAGGCAGTGTTCCTGTCTGTGAAATGTCTTCACTCTTCTGTCCACTTCACAGAATTGAATTAGTCCCATTTCCCATTTTATGCGTCATAATATTATGTTGGTATTTTGGTGATCGAAATATGTTATATGTTAGCAGTGATTACCCCATAGAAGTAAAATACCCCCTCTTTAATGCAGATTGTAAAAAAAATTATAGTCAAGCAGGCAGAAAACCTATGCATCATTTGATTTGAATATAGACTGTCCATGAAATCTATTCTGTGTGTTTATATGCTGTTATATTTTAATATTCTATACATGCTTCCCTGGACACTGCAGTCCAAAGTCATGACGGGCGCTGCATTTCATATACGGCATGTACAAAAACATTTGAGGTTTGCTTCAGTGATTGGGTACACGGTATTGTTACATCGTCCTCATATTTTAAAAGTGACACGTGACATAAATATCAAGGCCTGCGTCCTCTTGACAGTGACCTCTGCAGCCGTGCTTGTTCCTGTGCAGTAGGCCATGTAATAACTACAACAATGTCAAACACTCAAGTCACTGATCCCAGACCGCGTTTCCCACAATCCACTGCTCCTGTACAACACAAGAGACTCCATAAAAACAAAGCACAGAGGTAAAAGTAGCTGCGTTCTGATCCTCTCCAGGACCTTTATAACCCGGTTGTGAGTTGGTAGTGTAGTTTGGCAGACTGACAGTATGGCAGGATGGACAGAGAGGCAGATGGATTACTGGCTTATGTCTATTAACTAAAGGGCCATAGCACTAATATCATATGCATTCAGTGAGTAAAGAGGAGGTATTGCCCTTTTAAGGGGTATAAATTGCTAACACATACTTCCATCACCATGTTATCTTTTATGGTTTGGATAGTCCTATATTCACAGGAAAACATATTAAAATGTTTTATAAATTTCAATCTCATTTTTGATGCTCTGAAGAGCTAGTAAAGCAAAGGGAGAGGGGACTCAGAGTTCTATCACAACACAATCACACCTTGTTGCACCTTGTTAATGAAACTACTGCACATCGCATCAGGTTTGTGAAGTTGTACAAAAGCGGGATACAAAAGAATACACTACTGTCTTATGTCTATTAACTAAAGGGCCATAGCACTAATATCATATGCATTCAGTGAGTAAAGAGGAGGTATTAGCCTTTTAAGGGGTATAAATTGCTTACACATATTTCCATCACCATGTTATCTTTTATGAGGCTGTCGTGTGGGGGCCAGCCAGATGCTCGAGCGGTGTGGCAATTCTGTTTAAAGGCGGCAACAACTTCTAGACATTTAGACACAGGCCCAGCAGCCCCTCTGCACATTTTGGAACCCGTGTTACTGGAGCTCCAAAAAAGATCATTCTCTGGCCTCGGGGGACAGCGAGTGCTTGCCGTAAAGGCCGGGGGACCAAAGATACAGACTCGGCTAAACAGTTTACAAAGTTTATGTACAGGCAGGTAAATGTGGGGGTGACCGAAGATCCAGACTCGGATAACCAGTTTACAGAGTTTATTTACAGGCAGGTAAATGTGCGAGGAGACGTTGGAGACGATGGTGGAAGGCTGGGTTGGCAGGCGGTGTGCAGGCGCGGTCGTGGGTGGCAGGGCTGAGTGCTGGGAGGGCGTACCGGACGAGGGGAGCTGGGTCGGAGGCGGCGGAGCACAGATACTCCAAGGAGCGGGATCTGATCAGAAGAGAGACAAGGAAGTTTAACACGATGAGCAAAAACATGAACGAGACAACAAGCCAAGCGGAGACTGTACCACGGTGGATACATTGACGATCTGGCGACGAGCGTCAGGTTCCTTTGTACTCTCCAGAGCAGGCTTGATTGACGGATGAAATGCAGGTGCGTAGTGGGTGTAGACAGAGCCTCCGCCCAGATCCCGGTGCAGACACAGAAGGAGGGGAAAAACAGCACAAAACACGAAGGCCGAGTGAATTCATGACAGTGCTTGGCTCTGGGTCAAATGCGGCAAATGTAATAAATGGCTGCAGTTTCCCTAAAATCTGTAGGCACGTGAACATGATATTTCGTAGCAGTTTGCTTCATCTATTAATTAAATATTTAATTATGCTGCTATCCAGGCTCTCTTTAAAATCCTCCAAACCCCTCTGCCCTCTCTTTCGGAAGAGTGGAGAGGGCGAGATCCTCTGCTGGCGTGAAGCTGGCCTTAGATGGTCCTCCTCTTGTATCGAAATCTTCTTTATGAAAGCCTTGCGGTCGCTATTTCTTCCCATGCCTGCTTCACCTATTATAAAATATTTAAACTTTACACTTTAGTTTCCTATTCTGTTCTCTTTTGTTCAGTGCACACTATGCCCTGCATGCTCGACTTGATATTGAGTCTACTAACTGGAAAAAACGAGGCAAGTCACTTCATGGATCACAGTTCGATTTCTGGGTCGCCCAGGTCTTTCTGCGTGGAGTGTGCATGTTCTCCCTGTGTCTGGGTGGGTTTCCTCCGGGTGCTCCAGTATCCCCATCAACCTAAACCATGGCTAGTGGGTAAAATCCTCTAGCTAAGGTAGTCCTGACCAAGACTAACTCAAGATCTGGACAAGGGTCCTAGGCATGACACTGCTGTGGCCACTGCTCCTGATGAGGTTCCCCAGTGGCATTGAAGGCGGGGTCTGAATGCCCTCTCTATTCTCTACTTAGGGCACTAAGAAGGGATCACGCCATTTTTAATGGTGTCCAAATGCAGTGCACTCAAAATTTACCACAATGCACCTTGAAAAGTAGTGGACAATAGTGTTCACTAGGCCGGTCAATATACTGTAGACCAGAATGCATTGCATGGAATAAAGATGGTTGCAAACTCCAGCACTGGCGACCATGAAATTACATATAAATCTAAGTATTTATATTTGGATCCATGTCTGAAGAGGCAACCAGAGTAAGTCAGGTGATAGCCAAGGCAGTGGGGCAAAAACAAGTAATCATTTGATTACATCATTATGTTTATACTCCAGAGATCCAGAGTACACTTTTGAAAAACAACACAATGCAACACAATGAGATTTATGTTGATTTATTTTGAAATGATTTTACATTAGGCTACATGTGAAATAAATACTGGAATGCCAGTTGAAATATATCATTATTTATTATAGAAATCCTTTTTTTGTCTCAGTTTAGCAAACTTTTTTCACCAGACGCCACAGTCATGTGACCCGCAGTGAGGCGAAAGTAGTGATCCGAGTGTCCGAGTCGCTCTGTGAATGAGAGCACTATATAGTCTGCTAAATAGTGCAGGCCTATGTAGTGAGTGAGGGGTTAGGGATTAGGGGGGAGACATTCGGACACAGCCAGAAAGTTATTTCAAAGTTTTAAAAGAAGCTAGTCCCTACATTCTACTCAGAGCAGTTGAGCAGTTGTTTAGCCGTTGCTATGGTAATGTAATTGTGCTGGCAACAGGGCCGTGATACAGAATGTGATTTCACTGTTACCGGACTTGTGCATTATGCAGATCTGACACATGGCAGTTAGCCTTTGGAAGTTTTACTGACCATGGTATAATATATAAGATATTATTTCGATCAACACTTTTCTCGATAGTATTTATGCTTACAAATGAAAGCATTAGTAAATTAAGCAACAAGAAAAACTGAAAAAGGCAACATGTGTTATTAAAAATGTGTTATTAAAACATACTTAAAAAAAATGCCAAATTAATTATGATTAATCACAATTAAAAACTATTATCAACTGACAGCCCTAAAGTTCCTTCATTCAGGTGACAGTAAACACTGAGATGGTTCTGTTGTTTGAGGACTTTGATTTCCTTCGGAGTCTACATTTGTTTCCATGTATGGCTAAAAAGACTCTCCAAACTTCAGTCTGACCATTCTAAAATATATATGGTGAACATTTTCAAAACTTTACAGCGAAAAAACTTTTCTGTTACAGTATTATCTGTTATGGATAACTAATGAAACTCACTGACATTCTTTTCAGTTTTTCTCTTCTACTGTCAGAGTTTTGAAAGTACAGCTCCTTTTCAGCTGAATAATAATAATAAAACAATCTTCCTTAGTTGAAAATCACTGTCACTCACTACAACAACGAGACTCAGATTGTCACATTCGAGCTGGATTTGAAATTTAAAATGGAAATGACACACGATCAAGCATGCACACATTTGTTTACATTATATTAGTTACAACAACAAGCTTGATTAGTATTTACTCTGTATTTACTAGTGCCAATTTTAGACACAGTCCATAGGTCGCTATGGCAGCAGAGTGAGTGTGGTGGTGTGGTGAGGACTTTAGTGCATTTCATTTTTCTTTATTAACCCAGTACGTGGCATACATTGTTTTGCACTTATGTTATCATTAAAACCTGAACCCATACAACTCCGACTGAAATAACATAAGATTTAAATTGTGTATTTGTTACATGAATATGGGTTCAGGTTTTAATGACAAAATAAGATTTAAATTGTGTATTTGTTACCTATAGTTTTTAAACATTTTGCTGTACAACTACTGACATTGTTTCAGGACAACATATACAGGTCAGGCTCTGTGTAGCAACTCTGTATAGCATTAAACAGTAAACAGCTTTAAGTATATCATGTAAAGCCCCTGTTTTATTGGACTCTAATGTCACATGATAAAGAATGGACCAATGATAGGCTGGAAACATGGATCATAGAGGCTCAAGACAATATTGCAGTTGCTGATTGGGAAAAAGCCCAAAAACAAACCATTAATACTAGAACGTGGTTGTTGTTGTGTATAAATGGTTAATGAGAACCTATGTCGCCCCAATCAAATGACACCAATGGGCCCCTGACATTCCAGATATCTGTAATAACTGTACAAGGTATTACAGATACCCATACACAGTGTAACAAAATAAGGGTACTTTGTTACTGTGTATGGGACTGATGGAAGTTAAGAACTAGGACGACTAGAAATCTGTGATTCAAATCATAGCTATAGTTGGTGTGAAGGTTCCTTGGTTCAGTGGAGTTCAGATGGAGGGCTTGATCTCTGTGTGGAGACAAAGGATGCTCCAAAAGACTAAGGCCATAGTGAGCCAGACTAACCATGTACTGCGCTCGCAGTTTGTGTAAATGCCCTCTGGGACCAACCGCTATGCTAAAACTTTTATTCCTTCTTCCATAAAACTTTAAAATGGAGAGTAAATTTGCTAATGTGTCCCCTGATGCACTGAGGTTTGAACGTGTGTTGTGTGTCGTGTATGTGCATGATTTTATTTATGGTTTGTGCTTTGGGATTAATAAAGTTGCTGATTGATTTTATCAGGCAACTTTGGAGCTTTGTATTTCAGGTTTATTGCCTGGGATTAATAAAGTTGCTGATTGATTTTATCAGGCAACGCTTTGTATTTCAGGTTTATTGCCCCCCCTTTTACTTTACAAACTCTTAGCCCAGAAGGCTTAAATGATTAATTATTGTTTAATGCAATGTTATGTCAACCTTTTTTGTGTGTTAGTAATCTTTATATTTGTTCATGCGTTTTAACTCACAAAAGACTGCAGTTACATTGGGGTCTAATTGTGAATGTATTTTTTTCACTGTTGTGATTGGTTGATTACTCTTAAGGGGGCTGTCACTTAACTTTTATAAGGGGAGCAGAAGGGACTGTCCTCATACCTGAGGAAGGTCAAAGGCACCAAAACGTTGTACTAATAAAAGTGAACCAAGAGTGAGACGCAAGATTTAAAACGTTTTTAACCATCACAGTGAGGACAATATACTAAAAATCGTCCCATCAGAATTAGAATGATTAGTTTTATCTGTGTTTAGGGCAGTTCTGAGATATTAAGGTGTAAAGTTTTGATCATTTGTATACCAAAAATAAAAATAGGATGCATTTATTTAATAAGTGGGAATAAAGGACAGCCTAAGGAGAGTGGTAAACTTAAGTTCATTATTTCAGAGAAAACTTTGTCCATTTAAAGTTACGTTTGAGACATTTTGACAATGTTTATCTTATAAATTGTACATGATTAAGTGTTAGCTTTATATGATAACAAGATTAGGCTGCAAATGGACATGTTAATATACTGATTTAATCAAGAAAAATACAGAATTAAATGTTTGATTCTTATACTTGAAATACTGAATTGTTTAGTTAGCAAGCTAACAGCTAACTGTGTTTTATTTAGACAAAACTTATTTAAAGTAAAATTAACAAATGTCATTAGATTTAATGTTTAGCATTCAATGTCTAAAAGAACATTCACTAACATAAAGATCGATCTGAAAGATGTCTGAAATGCCATTTTTATACAAAAAGTCTTCTGATACAGTACAAAGATAGAAGATTAACGTTAAGCCGTTGAGTGATTGGTCAATTCAAATTTATTCTGTGTTCTGATTGGCTCAGGCATACAGAACTTTCAAATGCCAAGAAAATCTTTAAAATTGATAACATTTTTGCTCATAAACTCCTCAAAATTGCACCAAACTTTATAAAATTTGGATATAGTTACAGAAGTGACCCAGGAACAAGAGGACATGAATAACTCAATTTTGATAAAAATGTCAGATGTCTAAGGGACAAAATGTGACATTTACAACTTTAAGACAGTTATTAAATAGCAAGAACCAGGCCAAAAAGGGTTTAAGCATATTTGCTTTTATATATATATTTTTTTTCCAAACAACAGATTTTAACAAACAAACCAAATAATAAAGCTCACCCAAAAGATGAATCTGTGGGTTACAATGTCACCGTTTCAGTAGTTCCGATCATCAATAAATGTGGATTTGGCAAAGGTTTTCAGCTTGCAAATAAGAGATTTACTTATTTATTTATTTTTTTACTTTATCTGAAAAACTATAACAGATTGTGCCTTATCTTCGCAACTTGTTTGGCTTAAGGCATTTAAAGATCAATTTTATCCCCAGACAGGTCAAAATGTTTAACAACAGGCAGTGTTGGACATGGCTGAACATAAAAAGCCTGAACACAAAAATGTGTCTAATATGGCTAAGCTATTTCTGCTAACCTCGAGTTGTGAGTGTCAGGATCTCCCGTCCGATTGATGTAATCTTTAGAAAATATGAGTATTTGAATGAGTCTGAGCTAATCTCTATAGTAAATTAATTTGGAGGTGAACTTCTGTCACTCATAACTTCAGGTCAGCAGAAAAAGCTTAGCCACATCAAGCAGCGAGGCAATTCATTTGTAACTGATGCTTAACTATGAGAAGAGACACAACAGAGAATCAACTGCACAATCTCCTCCTCACTCCAGAGTCTCTTTGTCTTTCTTTGAGCATCTGATGATAAGGTTGGGGAAAAGGAGTTGATACAATTTTTAAATTAATTATCATCTTTGCATAAATGTCCTACATTTAAGCATCTTAATGTGTTTTTTGTTTTATGAACAAAAACTAAAACAAAATACAATCTATATATATATTTATTTTTCAATTTAATCTTTGGATTAAAAATACAAAATTTGAAAAAAGGTTCAAAGCATGGATATATTAATTCAGATGAACAGGACTGGAGATGTGCTCTTCATGGATCATCTGCTCCTGTGGCTGTGCTGCTGCCTGCCCTTGGAGACCCAGCAGATTTGTCTTTCTAAACATGGACACTTCGCTCTATCTTTGATTATGGATCACAAGTTTACAAGCAGCTGTGCTGTGTGGAGAGCGGCGCATGCTGTGCTTAGCAACCTGGTTAGTTTTGGTTTAGTCTGGGCAGGCTGGGAAAAAGCCCACGGACATACGCTCCATTCTACGGGGACGCCAACTCACATGAACAGGGCACTCAGCTCTTTGCTGGACAGCTCCACCACCTGTATGGGGGGACTCAACCAAGTACCTGTCACTGCGTGTTCTGGGCCAGCAACACTCGCGCCCCTAGACCATGCAGTATTTCACCAAGCATCAGGTGTCCAGCAGTGTGACACATGCAGTTCTTGTCCTGGACCTGGCCTTGGTTTAGTCCAGTAAGAAACAGACCCATCGCAAGGACATATAGCGTGTCCTCGTGATGGGTATGTCCTCGCAATGGGTCTGCAAAGCACTCGTCATTTGCCATGACGTGCTCATCATTTCCCATGACGTCGGGGTCGCCTATTGACTCCCATTGACTTCCATTCATTTCAGCAGTTATAAAACGATTAAAATGAGTGCATGAGTTTCCGAACATTTCATCGTTAGGAAAGCAATAGACCCTACGCCCTGTAGGGGCTCAGGTCTAATAATTATTTATAATTATTACTATTTAGTAACATAACAATAAGATGACATTTTAAAAAATAACTTCCAGTTTTATATGGAAAGAGAGAAAAACAACAAAACATCATACCATCAGTGCATTTGTTAACATTGTTTTCTGGCAATTTGTTTTCTGGCGGTTTATTAGACGGCTGCTCCAAGACGGTTTCCTCTCTGTGATCGTCTACATCAGACTGTTCAGACACTGAAGACAAATACACAAAAATATGACTTATGTTGAGTCGCCACTTTAAACCTCATCTTTTAAATTGGTGCACGTTCTTAATGAAATAAAACTGTCACTCAACGTGTTATACTGTAGTTAGTGCTATATTGTGATATGTGTTAGACGATTGTATTGTACAGTGATGACATGATTAGATGCTGTTACATACTGGAGTGGCGTTCCTCTTCGCTCCCTGATTGAAAGCTGGTCTGCCTGTAGTAGTTACAGTGTACTCTGATGTCATGTCCCATAAACTTTGCTACCTGCTCAAGCTCTTGGTTGGACAGGTCCAGGAGCTGGCACAATGTTGCCACATGTTTTCGTAATTTGGTGGATCTGAGCAGTTCTGGATTATCAGATTTACATTCAATGGAAAATTTTCTCAAACAGTCGCAGCCATGGATATTTGTTGTTGTGCCAGTGTTTGCAAACAAAAATGGATTGTCCTGACGAATGCCATCTTTGTCCCAGAGCTCAATCATAAAATCGATGGAAGCTTTAGTGCGTTTAAGAAACAGGATGGGTACTTTTTGATCTCTTTTTCCTCTTTTTACTATTCTGATAAGCCTGGGGCTCAACATTTTCTCAACAGGGGACAGTGTCTCATAAATGCCCTTGTTCATTTGGCCGTGTTCACTTATTTTCTCAACAGGGGACAGTGTCTCATAAATGCCCTTGTTCATTTGGCCTGTGTCAGCTTTCAGAAACATCTCTAGTGTTATCCGTGATGCTTCCCCCTCACATTTCTTGTTGAACACTAAGACTTGAGCCAGAAGGCTTTCGCTGAGTCGTTTGTATGCAGACACTGTTACAGTCCGTCTGAGATCAGCTATGGTTTCTTCCTCAATAGTCCTCAGATGATTCTGCAGAGCAACAATGTCTTTGGTTAACGGAACACTGTCATCTTTGTTCCATTTGTTTTGTTCCAGGGAACTGTGGGCATTTGCAGAAACATAGTCTGACCACATGTTGTCAAGAAGCTCCTTCAATTTTTTTGTTTTTTTGTTTTTTTCAGCAGAAACATCTGACACCATGATGCAATGAATCCAAGCGCCAGTTGCCGCTTTGAGATAAAACTCTATTTTCACCGCTGTTGAAGGTTTTCCATACTCTGTCTTGTGTTCATTGAAGTGTGACCGTTTTCTACCTGCCGCTATTGCCAAATTAAATTTGGATAGACCACATAAGTCTTTGAGTCCTCCATTTTTTTTGTCAATTTGTTTAGCTCCCAACACAAAACGGCCCAGCTCTCTAAGCTTCTGTGCAATATAGCGATGCTGAGATTGTTCACGTCCTTTTCGAGCAAACAATGAATCTCCAAATTTACATATCATCTCGTCACTTCGAACTTGAGTGGTGATATTGTCCTGCAACATGTTCTGAATTACATTTTGTACTCCTCTGATGATTTTTGTATTGGAAGGAGTTTGGAAGAGACAGCTTGGACCAGTTTCCTTTGTCTTCCTATGACAGAGTTCTCTTTTTTATCCCGACAGGTTTTATCATGCCTCCATAAGGATCCTTTTTTAAACATGGCAAAGCAGTGCTGACACAGCAAATAGTCATTAACAGATGAGTCTGCAGAGGGCTGTCTCATGTTACTATCTCCCCTTTACCGTCCTTAAGGACCTCCTGGTTATGTCGGCAATTCCCCTTATTTCTCAGAGACTCGAGGAGTGTCAGTCTTTCCTTGGAACCGAGTGGGAAGCTAAAAGCATGTGCGACATCAGTTTCAGCCATGTAAATGGTGGGCCATTCTTAAATTAGACTTTTTGCAGTAAACACAGTACTGGGCTTTGTCCCTTATTCTTTCTCAATTTTTCTTTTGGCTGCATTTAACTCCCATTTCAATGATCTCTGTGTTGCTCTCAAGACGATCCTTTTTGGAGTAGGTGTCTGATGGTTGACTGTGTTGGCTTTAGTTTGGACTCACATGACAGGCTGAAACAGTTAGAGACATTGCTGCATGATGAAGAGGATCATGGACTTCCTGGAGGCTTGTACTCATCGTCGTCATTACAGCCTGACATTTTTGAAGTCTCATGATGAGATGAACTCACTGTGGACTTAGGTGGATCCTTCTCCGGGGTCCACCTGACTCCACAGACAGCTTGGACCCGTTTCCTTTGTGTTCCTACGACAGAGTTCTCCTTTTTATCCCGACAGGTTTTATCATGCCTCCATAAGTATTTAACAGATGAGTCTCCAGAGGGCTGTTTCCATGTTACTATCTCCTCTTTACCTCGAGGAGTGTTAGTCCCCCCAGCACTGGAAACTGCCAAACAAAGGCTGCAAGCCTTGGCCAGCCGCCTAAAGAGGTACACACGAGACAATGAAGCCAGATGAATAAACCGTGTGTTTGCAACACAACCGGCAAAATTGTACGCTCAATGGCAGGGTAATAACACCAGAGCAGACCCACCTGGAAACTGAAAGGTACGGGAAAGGCATATGGAAGAAAGAGGCATCACATAGCAGCGATGCACAGTGGCTGGGGGCTCTAAGAGAAGACCACAGCAACCTCCGTGAACAGAATCCAGTCACTATCACAGTGGCAGACATCCAGGAAAGAGTCTCAAGTATGAAAAACTGGACTGCACCAGGCCCTGACATGAGCCACGCCTACTGGCTAAAGAAACTCACTGCTCTCCATGAGCGCCTGGCAGCACAAATGAACCAGCTCCTAAGGGATGGGACTCACCCTGAATGGCTACCTGAAGGGCGTACAATCCTGATCCAGAAGGATCCCTCAAAGGGTACAGTCCCATCCAACTATTAGCCAATAACCTGTCTCTCCAAAACATGGAAGCTCATGTCAGGCATCATTGCGGCTAAGATAAGTGGGCCAAATACCTCCAACGAGGGTGAGAGCCACTATCCAGGATGAAACGTCCAAGATCCATAAGTACGTCAAAGACAAGGCCCCAGTAAATCTCAGAGGGTGGAGTGCAGAGGAAAAGGTGCTAGAGGTACCATCATAAGGACAAGCCCCTGCATGGGATGTACCACCGGAAGATAACTGAATGGCCGATATTCAAGAAATCCTACCAATGGCTTGAGAGAGCTGGTCTGAAGGACAGCACAGAGGCACTCATCCTGGCTGCCCAGGAGCAGGCCTTGAGCACTAGAGCAATAGACGCCCAGATCTACCGCACCAGACCAAAGGTGTAGGCTGTGCAAAGAAGCCCCTGAGACAATCCAGCACATAACTACAGGGTGTAAGATGCTGGCAAAGAAAGCATACATGCAGCGGCATAACCAAGTGGCAGGCATAGTGTACAGAAACATCTGTGCAGAGTATGGACTGGAGACCCCAAGATCAAGGTAGGAAACACCTCCAAAGGTAGTGGAGAATGATCAAGCCAAGATCCTGTGGGACTTCCATATACAGACTGACAGAATGGTGATGGCGAACTGACCGGACACTGGTGGTGGATAAACAACAGAGCAAAGCCGTTGTGGTGGACATTGCTGTACCAAGTGATGACAACATCAGGAAAAAGGAACACGAGAAACTACAGAAATACCAGGGGCTCAATGAAGAGCTGGAGAACGCCTGGAAGGTGAAGGCATCAGTGGTGCCTGTGGTCATCGGAGCACTCTGGGCAGTGACCCCCAAATTGGAGGAGTGGCTACAGCAGATCCCAGGAAAAACATCAGACATCTCAATACTGCGCTTTTCTGGACTAGGAGCAGCAAAGATACTGTGCAGAGCCAATATACAATATACATCCAATATCCAATATACCAGTCAAAAGAATACACCCTCATTTAATGTTTTTTTCTTTGTTTTCAAGACTATTTACATTGTTGATTCTCACTG
>JACM01028197.1:0-15393 GCA_000787095.1 Periophthalmodon schlosseri | reverse complement strand
AGTCTTTAAGCAGTCCTTTTTAAATAAATGCAGTTACAGTTACATGTTTATGATAATACATAACATGATTTTGTCCAATACCAATGTATTGTTTGGATTGTTTTAAAGGTGCACAATATATAACTTTTACATGGAGGGTTCACAACGTGCTTGTCTCCATGGAGATATTATTGTTTTGCTAGAAGTGTTCCACAGTATGGCATTAAACTCAATCTTCATGAAGAAAAGCAGGTGTTGCCACCAGACCAAGCTATGTACAGGTCATATCCATAGCTTCTCTACAAATGCATGCTTTTCAGGGGATTCTTAGCAATAAAAACTGAATAACTACAAAATGTTTAGTGTCATATTGGGGAACATTCCAGGCAAAGTAATAACATATCCATAGAGACAAGCAAATAAAGGATACTCCTGCCAGAAAAGTTAAATAGTGCTATGAGTTGTACTATATGACAATAGCACCAGCAACAGCAACAATCCTTATTAAATATAAGGTAAAAATACTAAAGACTAGTGTTAATTTTCAAGTAAACATTATTATTTTGCATTTAATGGCAATGCTATATAAGTTAAATACTCTGGGTTATAAAAATAAGAAACTAAAATATTTGGCTTATAAGCTCATATACAACCCTACTACCTATCTTACATTTTCATAGCCTATATAGCCATAAGCTATCTGTAAAAAGACTAGGCCTACTGAAGTGACTACTATTGAGTTGTGCTATGAGAGTGAGCCTGTCTCTCATAAACGATCTTTGTTTGCACTGTCCAGCTGAGCGCTCAGTTCTGCTTCTCTTAAACATCCGCTGAAACCACTTTTGGTTTATAAAGCTCCTATCAAACTGCACAGTCACAGTGTAATGAGCAAATAAGCGCCATACAATCCCTTAGTTTGGTCCCCTGCGGCCGCTGTAATGAGCTGTGCAACAGATGGGAGGGAGGTGCAGTCCCGTGGCGCTAAATTCACCCGCAACTCAGCGCGAAAAGTTTGTGCGCACTTTGAGTTGACAGACGCGGTCCCGCCCTCAGAGCAAACAGGAGAGAGAGGGGGGCTGACCCAGAGGTTTGCACAATACTCAAATCTACCGCCAAATTCACTGAGATGTAGAGTAGCCAAGGGTAACGTTGCTTCAAAGGAAGGTGCAAAGGAAGTGGTACAAGAAATTACTCAAGTAAGAGTAAAAAAAGTATTTGGAAAACTACTACTCAAGTAAGAGTAACTTAAAGAATAACTATTGGGTAATAACATTTGATTTATAATTTGAAGTTAATGTAATTTGAAGGACAAAACATGAAATAATGCACAAAAATCTGGTATTTTCAAAGAGACACAAAAATGAGACAAACTAAAACATATCTGAGGGACCGCTGCAAGAAACACTAATCATTTCATATTGTCAACATAAAGGTTTTGTCACTTGTAGACTTACTCACAGTGGGAAGAGGAACCTCAACTTTTACTCACGTAAGAGGGGAGAATTGTGCTCATGGTTTTAAGATTAAAGGGCCCATATTACACTATTTTCTGATCTATGTTATAATGTTGTATCCTCATCACAAACAGACCTGGAGTTGTGTTTTGTTTCATTCACAGATGTTTAAAACACAAACCCTGCATATTTAGACTGAGTTTTTCTCTCCAACAGAAAACACTCTGTTCCACCTTGTGATGTCATGTGGTTATACAGGAAGTGCTCCACTGTGTTTTTAAACTTCATACACCTTCATTAGATCATCTGGATCATTTCAGCCCTGGAGTTGACAGTCTCTACTGAACTAAAGGCAGACGGTAGCTGTTAACCTGAAAACTACCACTTCATGACATCACAAGGTGGAAAAGAGCATTTGAGCTTTGGAGATGTAGACAGACTAATAATGCAGGATTACTCAAACATGTGAATGAAACAAAACACAACTCCAAGTATGTTTTTGAGGAGGTTACAACATTATAACATGGCTTAAGCTCACAAAACTCAATTTTGCATAATATTGGACCTTTAAACTATAGCAAAAGAAAAATTCAAGTCTGTCAAGTGGACAAAAACTTGTAGGAGTGAAGACTTAAGCTATAGGCTAAATTGTATTTTCAGGATGTGACATTTTTAGACTTAGACTATTTGCTTGGACACAATATCTCACAATTCACAGTAGTACAGTATATATATATGGGAACAAAGACACAAAAAAATAAAGGGTGAAATAAAGATAATCAAAGTAGCAAAGATAGCAAGACTTATAATGTACACATTTAATTTGAATAAGTAAAATAAAAATGTAATTTAGTGAATATTAAATATCTGTAGCCTACACACTTAACAATAGTCTCCATGTGCTGTTCTGCACATCTCACACATTCACCATGATCATACTGGAGGCAGGTGAAGTACCAAGTGTTTTGCCCAAGAACAAAGATTTAACCGCCAACCTTTAGATCGCTCGACAAAAGCTCTGTCACCCCAAATGTTGAAGCAGCACATTTAAGTCAGTTCATACAAGACTTCGCACAGTTCTGATCCAATGTTCGTTGAGTTTGAATGGGGTTTTGGTCACAGTAGTCTAAAAAGTGCCATTAGAGTAAGGAAGGAACAGGACCAGTGATCAAGCCAAAGCAGCTGTCGTGTGGTGAGAGAGTCACACAGAGCTGTTATGAGGGCCCCACAGCAAACTCTAATGACAGGGGCCAGTCCAGACCTGCCCCTCAACAAACACAAGAACCATAGTAAGAGAGGGAGGGGAGTGAGACAGGGGGGTAGGGGATGGAGAGAGAGGGACGCTTCATGACATCACAAGGTGGAACAGAGCATTTTGAGCTTTGGAGATGTAGACTAATGTAATGACTACAGACTAGTAATCAAGGAATACTCAGACGTGTGAATGAAACAAAACACAACTCTAGGGATGTTTTTGATGAGGTAACAACATTATAACATGGCTTACAGCTCACAAGAGTCAGTTTTGTGTAACACTGGACCTTTAACTCTATTTCGCAGCTCAGCCATAACAATCACCAAAGTCCTGGCTAGATCTGGATCAGCCCAGTTTTAGTACTGGTCTGGTCTCAGTTTGGCCATAGTTTCGTGGTTTGAGCTGAATCATAGAGAGTCCATGAACACTGGTGCTCTCTAAAGGAAAGAAAGAAGTTGCAAACAGACTGGATCCAAAATATAAAGAATTAGCAGTGTAATTTGGACAGTTGTGATACATTTTACAATACTTGCACTTTTTGTGTAATATGGCAACCTCAACCAGGATATTTATAGCCGTATTCCTGATAGACTGCAAAAATACTTGTGCGTAATGTGTTAATATAATATATATAAAAATCTTAACCATTCAAAATATATCAAATCTGCAGCTCACTAAACACACACAGTAAAGAGCAGAGTATTCATCCTATTCACTCATAGTTCCACATAGACAACCTTCAGTGCTCTGTCTGCACCAGGAGCAGATGGAGAAACAACACTGCATTATTCTGCTGTCATCATTTCACTGTACGCACATAAACCCCCTGTGACCTCTGTGAGTGAGAGGTCAGGCAGTGCATCATGGGTAATGAAGTTTTATATAGCAGTAATGAGCAGATGTGGGAGGATATTTTGGAGCTGTTTCTGGAGGTAGTTGCATTAAATATACAAGAAACAGGAAGAACAAAGTAGAAAGGTATATTCAGGGGGAGGGGCCCCAGGGTCTTAGGGGCCCAGAATTGGACCCTTTTCTTAATTTATATTAGAAGTGGCCCATGTGAGGTTTCTTGCTCTGTTGCTCTGAGGTTTCTGTTGATGGGCCTGGGTATGTGCAATGGACCGTGTGCAGAGCTGGAAGCGTGTACTCAAAAACTGTACTGAAGTAAGAGTAAAGTTACTTCCAAATAATATCACCTAAAGTGGTCCAAGCTCTTACTCAGACTAAGAGTAAACTGGGGGAAACTACTACTCTCGCAAGATTGAAAGGCCCATATTACGCTATATTTCTGATCTATGTTATAATGTTGTTTCCTCATTCACTTTCATTCACATTCACACGTTTTCAATTTCAATTCAAATCAATTTATTTTTGAAAAACCCAAAATCACAGTTGCCTCTTAGGGCTGAACATGATAATTGATTTAACCAACAGAAAATTAGAAAATCAACAGTGAAACAGACAAAACAAGCAAATGGATAACCGTCCCAGAACATCCCCTAACCCTCCTTCTCGGCAAGGAAAAACAAAAAACAAAAAACAAAAAAAAACTGTGGGAAAAAGAGAAACTTAAAGGAGAACCACAGTGAAGGAGAGATCCACTCCCATGGACGGGCAGGCTGCAGATGTGTCCAGGACTAATGCACATCCATTTGCAGACAGAGTTGTCTGTCTGTAGGGCCAGAGCCCACTCAAGACTAAGGGACAGAGGGAGGCTTATCCACGGCAGGGTAGGGGTCTTCCTAGCCACGTATTGGGTCACCCAGCCAGGTGAGGAAGGAGGAGGATCCGGGTCCACGGAACAGGATCAGGGACATCTAGGGTCCAGCCATCACCGGACGGTCAGTGGCCAGGCATCTGAAGCAGTTGCACTTCCCAGAGGGGAGTGGGACTGGGAACAACATGTGAATAACAATGAACGAACTACAGGTGAACAGCAATGAATGAACTACAGGTGTTGACGGGTAAAGTAGGAGGAAACAGAGGATAGTGCTCAGGTTATCGTACTTCCCCCAGCAGAGATGCTCCTAAGGCAGCTTAGCTAAAACTGTGGGTTTTATTTCTGCTCCTGACTGGCCTGACCATAAGCTAATTTAAAGAGGAATGTTAAAAAAAAAAGAACATAACACAGGAGCTTGGTAAATGAAAGCTCTCCCTCCTACTGTGCTTTTAGACACTCTAGGAACCACCAATAGTCCAGCATTTTGAGAGAGCGGAGTGCTCTGTTTGGATGATATGGTAGTATAGCATCTACGATCATACGATGGGGCCATGCCCTTTATGGCTTTATATGTCAGGAGGAGAACGTTAAATTTAATTCTAAACTCGACAGGAAGCCAGTGAAGGGACTCCAGCACTGGGGTGATGTGTTTTTTCTTGTAGTTCCTGCTAAGAGCCTGGCTGCTGCATTTTGAACTAGTTAAAAGCTTTTTATAGAGTTTTTAGAGCACGCAGCTAGTAAGGAGTTACAGTAATCTAGCCTTGATGTAACAAATGCATGGATAAGTTTTTCAGCTTCACTTTTAGGCAAGATATTTCTGATTTTGGTAATATTACTCAATAAGGAATAAGGCTGTTTTACAGGTTTGTTTTACAGGTTTGTTTTATATGTGCTGTAAATGACAACTCTTGGTCAAATAAGACTTCAAGGTTCCTTACAGTAGAACTGGAGGCTACACTGACACTGTCCACTGTGACTGTCTGGTCAGATAAAGCGTCTTGCAGGTCTTTAGGGCTGTTTTTTTGGGGTTAGGCAGCAGATAAATTAAGGGTCATCCAAGTTTTTATGTTCACACAGGCACTAAGTCTGTCTACTTGATCAGTCTGATCTGGTTTCATTGATAAGTGCAGCTTTGTGTCATCAGCAGAGCAGTGGAAGTTAATGCCATGTTTTCTGATGATATTACCTAATGGCAACATATATAAGTGTGAACAGGATTGGGCTCAGTACAGAACCCTGGCTACCTTAGAACATGGTGAGGAGCTCTGATTTACATGAACAAACTGGTACTTATCAGATAAGTAGGAATTAAACCAGCTGAGGGCTGCCCCTCTGATACCTATGTCACATTCTAACCTCTGCAGTAGAATATTGCGGTCGATGGTGTCAAACGCTGCACTGAGGTCCAACAGAACAAGGACTGAGACCAGTCCATTGTCAGCAGCTGATAACAAGTCATTTGTGACTCTGAGTAGTGCAGTTTCTGTGCTGTGGTGAGCTCTGAATCCTGATTGAAAAACTTCAAATAAATTATTAGCCTGTAGGTGGCGACAAAGCTGCTTAACACACAGACTCTGCATATTTAGGCTGAGTTCTTCTCTCAAACAGAAAACACTCTGTTCAGGAAGAATACAGGAAGTGCCCCACTGTGTTTTTAAACTCCATACACCTTCACTAGAATCATTTGGATAATTTCAGCCCTGGAATTGCCAATCTCAACTGAACTAAAGGTGAAAGGTATCTGTACCACTTCATGACATCACAAAATGGATCAGAGCATTTTGAGCTTTGGAGATGTAGACAGACTAATAATAAAAGATTACTCAAACATATGTGAATGAAATAAAACACAACTCCAGATATGATTTTGAGGAGGTAACAATATTATAACATGACTTAATACAAATGCATGTAGCGTATTAGATTAAATTACTTAATTTATTAAAAGTCGAGCCAGTACTGGTCAAAAAAGGTTGTAGTAAACAGTGAAACATGTCGTATTAAAGGCACTAAAAGTTTTACGTTTTGTGTACTAGTTTTGTTCTGATGAAAAAGATGAAAAATATGAATTAGAAACTACTTAAACGTTTACAGTATGCACTACTTTAAGATAGACAGCTTGTTTACTCAAAAACTGCATTTTTTGTACTGACCTTATCAGTTTCATAAAATTTTTTGAGTAGTCCTAGCTTGTCGGGTTTTACAGTGTAAGAGTACTGTTAAACTGTACAATATATTACACAAGTAGGAGTAAAAGCGTGGCATCTGAAAACTACTCAGAGAAGTACAATTGTATTAAAAAGTTCATTTTAAACGGTTTGCAGTGGTCCAAAGTTATTCCTCACTTAAGTTATGCATTCTGAACATCCTAATTATTCACCACAATGAGTTTATAAGCGCTTTTCACAACTTTCAGAGACCAGAGCGGACAGTATAAAGCTAACAACAACTAGCATGCTAACGCCCCTTCCTGATTATCAAACAATAAAACGCTTTCTAATTAGATGCAGACCATACACAGACTTATTTTGAGCTGCTTTGAGCTGCTTATACAATATATCTGTCCTGGGATAGACAAAAATTGGCTACAGGACCATTAATCAAATAAACGTAACTACTCTGCCTGATTTAGGGGTGATTTAGTTCGACAAATATAATGAAATTAAAGGTGCATATATGTATTTCTACTTTTTAATCACCAGCAGGGGACAGGTGTTGCACTGATTTAAGCCTTTTCAATATAGTGCCTATGGTCCATTCTTCCTGTGCATCCAAACAGAACAAGCCCTATTTAAACCCACCTCATTGACTCCTAATTAAAGTGTGTCGTGTTAATTGCATTGCTCGTTTAGCCTGACCCTTGCAGGCCACCTCGGTCACGTGCGCTGTTCTTCGAGGGAGACGTCTGTATGCGAGAGGGGGTCCCTGCACCGCGACTGACAACACACACGTGGATATCAATGATTTAAAGCACGGCAGCAGCACACATGGGGAATCTTAATCACTATGGGCGGGTTAGCTGCAGGGACACAGGTGTAACATGGAGCTATACGGTGCTTATGCCAATGGTGCAATGGAATGATGACTTGAAATGTGTGATCTTAGCATGCACTAGTGAGTTCATGTAATTATCACAGATTTTTCTCCACATAAATTGAAAAAAACAAAAGAATGGTTGTCCATAGACCTAACCCATGTCTAAAATTACATTGCTATATGTTTTAATGTTTAATTTAATCGACCTGCATCCATGGAGTTATCTGGGGCAAAATAGCACCTACACACACCAAACTTAACAATCTTGTAGTCAACATTTTGATGAAAAATACAGAAGGATTTTTTGATATTTAATTCCAAGTCTGATTTATTAAAGTTTTAATGAGTTGAAATTTGAATTTTTAGGCTAATTTTCAGTGAGACTCAAATACTAAATAAGATATCCAAAATCCCCTCTGTATTTTTAGTATGTAATATGACAACAAAATGAAGCAAGGCATTTAAACCTGGCTCTTTTCATGTTTCTGTTTTGAATGTTCCAAATATGGTCAATTATGTCTGTTTTTACACATAAAACACCTTATCTTTTTGTATGAAAACCTGACATGATGAAAAACTTGTAATACATTTGTTCTTACATTTATGTGAGTAAACCACAGCAGATGTTTCAAGTTAATATCTATAAATGTAAGATTTTTTCCTATTCACCTGTAGAGTCTGGCCTTAACAGTGCCATACCAAACTATTACAAACTCACTGTACAAGGAATTCAAGTATACCCCAAGAAGCTATTACTTGTATTATTATAATTAGAATATAAATATATATTCCCTGTTTGCCCAAATGTAATATGAGTTAAGATAGTACCATGACACTTTCATTGACTAAAACTAAACTAAAACAAAAAACTGATAATACTTTACACATTTTACACTTACAGTCAGAATGCATATGTTTGTTCAGATATTTGTCTGCATTAAAAACACCTGCTCTTGAATAGTTGCAAGATCAGTTTAATGCCACACTGTGCAACATTCCATGGAAGGCAATGACATCTCTCAATTTAATTATTATTATTATTTTTTTTTATCTAGTTGCTATAATAATATTGTTTTGAGCATTGTCATACCTGGATGAGTGAAAAATTAAAGGTCCTGTACTTGATTTTTCCCATGTATTTAAGCAAAATGTGTCTTGTCCCAGAACAGATATATTGTATACTCAGCTCTTGAGGTCAAAATAAGTCCACTGTGTACTGTCTACATTTAATTATAAAGCTGTTTATTGCCCGATAATCAGTGCACATGAGTGCACATGAGCATGCTAGTTGTTAGGCAAGACTCCGCACTGGTCTCTCAGAGTTGTGAAAAGCACTTATAAACTCATCATGGTAAATAATTAGGATGCTCTGAATGCATAAGGTAAGTGAGGAATAACTTTGGACCACTGTAAACCATTTAAAATGAACTAGTTCTGTTTTTCACATTTTTAAGACAGTAAAAATCAGGTACAGCGCAATAAGCCTGCATACAGTAACATTTCCATGGAGATAAGCAAGCTGAAGACCCTCCAGTAGAAAAGTTACACAGTACACCTTTAAAACAAGCTCTTCATCATACTTTTATTTCAGTCCTACTTTGTGTGATAGAAGCACTTTGTCACATCAGAGACACGGTGAGGAGAACATAACACTGAACATAAGGCTGGATTTGCAGATTGGGCTGTGTAAAGCTGTGCATATGAGACCTCTAATGGCCCTCTCCTCTGTTACAAAGTTCACAGTTCAAATTGAGTTCTGCAGCACTCAAACACCATTATTCTTTCATTTCAGCCCAAAAACAAAACACAAAAATATCCGGCTCCATTTTGTCCTGGCGTGTGGAGAGCTCAGAGTGAGATGGGTTTGTAATAGTCTGTTTACTCGACAACCGTCATCACAACAAACAAAAGAAGAGGAGTGGGTTTTCAGTGGACTAGCTTTGTATCACTGCT
Source organism: Periophthalmodon schlosseri (assembly GCA_000787095.1). NCBI lineage: Eukaryota > Metazoa > Chordata > Actinopteri > Gobiiformes > Gobiidae > Periophthalmodon > Periophthalmodon schlosseri. The sequence continues at coordinate 5,996 of JACM01028197.1, read as the reverse complement.
TTTATACGTGCTGTTTATACTCCATTATTGACTAGAAGGTTGCCTGGGATCCAGAATACACACTTCTCCAATACTTTATAAAGATGTGAGTCTCCCCGAGTTCAAATGGGCCTGAGTGACATGTGGATGAGCCAATCAGGGACGTGCATGGTCTGACCGCATCAAAACAAATGTGACTGCTTATGAGGAAAAAGAAAGGGAAAAAAAATATTACAAAGGACCATAGACTGTAAATATAAATGGACATAGCTAACCTGCTAGCCACCGCATTCCAACTGCTGCTGTCAGACTCGTCATTTTGATCTTAAAAAGTTTGTATTAACCTGCTCTACATGATCCTGGTATTTTTATTTAGCTATTGTGCCCGAAACTCAAGATATGAACGTTAATAACAGACAAATCAGCTGCCTTCTTTCCGTGAGGTTGCTCCCGCTAGAGTTAGCAACAGGTTTGATAGACAGTGTTGCTAACTAGTGGTGTGGGCGGAAAGGGGCGTTGCCTTCAACAGCCTCGCTCCAGATTGGCTCTTTGGTTGCTATGATACTCACAGTCGGAATTCCAAATATGGAACTCGGCTCCAAATTCACCCATATAACTGCTAGCCTTGAGGAGCTTCATTTGACTGGAGCCGAACACTATGGGTGACGTCACACTCACTTAATCCATTTCTTTATACAGTCTATGCAAGGGACGGAAAAACATTCTGTATAATTAGTGAGTGAAGGACTAAACTGTGATTCTGCTTGTTTGATGGGTGACCAATGAGCTCCTTTGTTTCACATGTGTCATTGAAATGAACAAATCTGATTGGACGGTTATTTTTGATCCTGGTTTAAGGTGCAATGGAAGGAGTGGGGATTAGATTCATATTCCTCTGTATAAAAAAAAAAAATGATTTCAGTCTGGACTTGCCCTACACATCACACTCAAAGCCCATATGTACGAATACAATATTTTCATTTTTATATTGATAATCACAAATGGTTACCAGCACATACAGCACAATTATAAAAAGTAGCTTATTCTAGATTCTATTCTTGTGTGTGGCATACTTACACAGAGAGCGCAGTTAGTGGAGCAGCAGTGATGCATGCTGGGACTGCAGTACAAAGCTCTGGAGTCATCAGGATCCATTATTATACGAATCATGTGGATCAGGGGAGGATCACAGAGAGATCCAGGTCTGTACCAGTCTGCTCAGCCCCACCTGCCCCAGCCTCAGTCCACAGGGTCAGGAATTATGGAGGATAACACAGAAAACATAGATCTTTAAAGAGGGGGTATTTTACTTATGTATGGATTATTAACTTCTAACACATAGCATATTTAGATCACCATATTACCTTTTATTGTTTTGAAAATGCTATATTCACCAAAAACAATGTATTAAAATGTTTAATAAGTTTTAATTAAGTTTCGTTTTTGACACTCTGAGTCCCCCCTCCCTTTGCTCTGCTTGCTAAGTCACTTCAGAGTGCTATCACAACACAGTCAGCTTGCATCCTACAAGCTGATTGCACATCGCATCTGATTTGTGAAGTTGTATTGTAAAACTTAATATCCTACAGTGTTGTGCATGTATCTGATCACTTATATGCAACTTCTGTTTGCAGCTATTGTTTTTGGCCTCATTCAAACAATTTTACTCAACAGACTTTCAATTTAAGACCAGAAAGGATAACATCACCTTTATTTCTCACAATGGGGAAATTTGTTGCAAGGATAAAGAATAGAAATAAAAAGTATCCAAAATATGTTAAGTAAATAACAGATTGCAGATGTGTTGACCTGGTTCATGGTTAATACCTCTGAAATGACGGGGCCTATCTACATGAAACAAAAACTGGCACAAAGTTCAGTGTCTTCTCTGTCAATATAAATAAACAAAAATCTAATGTTTTTTCACAAATAGCTTCAGAAAGTAAAGCTTCAGAAAGTGGTGCAATTATTCAACCCCAAAGATGTGATTGGTGTCAGTTGAAAAGACTTTAAGCCATAAGATCAATATAAGAAGTTTGTGGAGCCAGTCCAAAACAAATAATGAGAAGGTTCAACATTTGTGGAGCAGAAATTTGGTGATTTCTTTCAAAAACAGTGAATCTCCCATAGAGTTATATAGATCCCTGAACTCCATCACGACATCATGAAATTATACAAACCTCTTAATGTACACTGTCCCATACTGAATAAAATAAAATTGCTCCTTTAGTTTACTTTATTCTTTATTTCAGAGACAACAATTATTTGATAAGTTATTGAAAGAAAAGAATAAGATTTACAAAAAAGGTTGTGAACAACCTTTTTTTTTTTTACAAATTACTTTTCCAGTAGTATACTTTTACTCTTACTTGATAAGAGTAAAATTTATAAGTAATATTTCTATTGAAGTAACAGCACTTTTACTTGAGTAAAAGTTGTGGTTCCTCTTCCCACTCTGAGTAAGTCTACAAGTGACAAAAGCTTTATGTTGACAATGATTTGAACATTTGTGTTTCTTGCAGCGCTCCTTCAGATATGATTTCGTTTTTCCCATTTTTGTGTCCATCCTTTAAAAATACCAATATTTAGTGCATGATTTAATGTTTAGTCCTTCAAATGATGATATAAATGATATAAATCAGATGTTACGTCCCGACAGCTACTCTTTAAGTTACTCTCACTTGAGTAGTGCTTTTCCCAAATAGTTTTTTTATGCTTACTTGAGTAATTTCTTGGACCACCCCTTTGTACTTCTACTTGAGTAATATTATTCTGAAATAACTTTACTCTTACTTAAGTAAATTTTTTGGATACTCTACCATCTCTCAACCATGGAAGTTGTGGTGGAAGTTGTGGTGTTTATTTTTATGCTAGAAACCCAAATCTAATCTCCCCAACTCCACCCGCCCTGACTGTGCCTGCATTCAAATTCAACTCACCCTTCTGAGGATTTATGACCTTACACCTGCGCTCCTCATACACCTGCTCAGCCAAGTGTAGAACAAGCCAAGACAATAAACCACATGTGCTTCTGCCCTTACCTACAGCCGCCATTTTGGGTCAAGACCGCACCACCAGACACCAGGGAGTAAATCGTAATGAAGGAGGATGGATAAGAAGTGACATTTAGTTTAGTGCTAACACGTACTGAGGCCGCGTCACCGCTGTGCAACGTTCTGACGCTTAAAGGAACACGGGCCTAAGAAAGCAAGGCCTGAGAGTAGTGCTAAATCTTGTTGACATATAGAGATGGAGAAAAGGAGGAGAGAGGCAGTGAGAGAGAGGGAGAGAGAAATTGGGGGGGAGGGATTGGACAGAGGGAGCAGACAGTAAAGGAGAGAGAAGGAAGAAAGGAGGACAAACATGGGAGGAGAGAGAGGGGAAAGAGGAGTGACACAGAGAGAGAAGGAGAGGGCGGGAGAAGAGAGCGAGAAGTTTATAAGGAGCAGAGAGAGGGGAAATACAGGAATGAGATAAAAAAGGAGAGGGAGAGAGAGGAGAGAGAGAAGAAGTTTATAGGGAGGAGAAGGGGAAGAGGAGAGAAAGGGGTGAGGTAGAAGACAGGGGAGGAGGTGAGGGCATTGGAGAGAGGAAGCAGAGGGGAAATGAGAGAGATGGAGATGAGAGGGGAGTGAGATAGAGGGGAAGAGGAGAGTAGATAAGTACGAGGGAGCAGAGTGGAATCAAGAAAGAAAGAGCGACAGAGGGGTGGAGAGGAGAAGAGAAAGGAAAGAGAGGGCAAGGTGAAGGTGAACTAAGTATGTGATGTTTTGACCAAACAAAAATCAGACGAAAGTGAAGACAGAGACATTTGAAGGTCCAATATTCTGCACAAAAGCAGGTCAAGAAGAGCCAAAGAAATAGATGCAAACAGGAGAGGTAAGAGAGGTTCAGGGGCATCTACTAATTTAGCACTATTGCTAATAAAAAAGGCTATCATAAAAATAATAATAATAATAAATAAAAATACAAAAAACATATGTAAGCAACATCTCATTTACACAGTGCATTTGATTTTCAGACTAAGATCAGCGTTACTCACAAGGTATTTGCAGCACAGAAGACATTTAAAGGTCCTATATTACGCAAAATGGACTCTTGTGAGATTTAAGCCATGCTTGAATGCTGTTACCTCATCAAAACATACCTGGAGTTGCATTTTGATTCATTCACATGTGTTTGAGTAACCCTCTATTATTATGTCTGTCTACATCTCTAAAGCTCAAAATGCTCCACCTTGTGATGTCATCTAGTGGTAGTTTTCAAGTTACAGCTACCCCCACCTTGTGATGTCATCTAGTGGTAGTTTTCAAGTTAACAGCTACCTTTTACCTTTATTTCAGTAGAGACTGGCAATTCCAGGGCTGAAATCATCCAAATGATTCTAGTGAAGGTGTATGGAGATTAAAAACACAGTGGAGCACTTCCTGCATTACCATATGACATCACAAGGTGGAACAGAGTGTTTTCTGTTTGAGAGGAGAACTCATCTTAAATATACGGAATTTGTGTTAAACATTTGATACACAACTCCAGTTATGTTTGTGATGAGGAAACAACATTATAACTAAGATCAGAAAATAGCGTAATATTTGCTTTTACTTTCACTTTTAGTTTAGACCAAAGCAATGAACAACAATGGCCTGTGGTCCATGTTTACATACAGGGGAACATGTGATGCAGTTCATGTCCAATGATAATGTGCAGTTTAATATGAATAATACTCATTTGGCATCACCACAGCCACGCACATAATGAGCCATCTGCATCTGTCTCTTATTGATATCATTGGAGGTGATTTGTTCCAGTGGTTAGCCTGACCTTCACGATGTTTGCTAATGTTTCACAGACGGTGCAACAGTTCAGCCACAACAAGCCATTTGATTTAACAGACAACATGACCTCCCTGTGATGAATGTGGAGCCAGGGTTTATCACAATAAATATTACAATACTGTTATTTCTAAAGGTGCTGTGGCTTTAAAGGTCTTATATTACACAAAATAGACTATTGTGAGCTTTAAACCATGTTATAATGCTGTTACCTCCTCAAAAACATACCTGGAGTTGTGTTTTGTTTCATTCACACATGTTTGAGTAACCCTGGTTTATTAGTCTGTCTACATCTCCAAAGCTCAAAATGTTCTGTTCCACCTTGTGATGTCATGAAGTGGTAGTTTTCATGTTAACAACTACCTTTTTTATCTTACCTTTAACTTTAGCTCAGAGATTAGCAATTCCAGGGCTGAAATTATCCAAATGATTTTAGTGAAGGTGTTTGGAGTGTGAGAGAAGAACTGTGTGAATGAAACAAAACTCAACTCTAGGTATGTTATAACATAGATCAGAAATGCCTTTTTACTCCATTAGTGTTAATAGCAGCTATTTATGACAATAAATTTGACAAAATTATATAGTCTATGCATTTTAATATATAAAAGTGCTGGACCTGATTTTTACTGTCTTAAAAACATGAAAAACAGAACTAGTTAATTTTAAAAGGTTTACACTGGTCCAGAGTTATTCCTCTCTTACCTTATGCATTCCAAGCATCCTAATTATTCACCATGATGAGTTTATAAGCTCTTTTCACAACTTTCAGAGGCCAGTTTTGCTGTCACGGTACAACAAACAACTAGCTGCTAACCACACACTTCCCTATTCTCCATTAAGTAACAAACAGAACCATAAAGTAACGCCATACTTTAGGGAATCACAATCAATATGTAGTTGTATTTTTGCTCTTTCACATTACATATTAACATTTACACAGTTAAATATGTGTTATGCTTGAGACAACATGCTGTAAACTGCTCATTTCCCTGTGTAAGCAGAGCAGAGCCGAGACAACACAAAGTGAATTTCTTAGGAAACTTTAGAAATTTATTGGGGAATAATTATACAATATTTGAAGTGCTAATATAATTGCTTCATCACTTCTATACTTTTTTCACATTTTTTAAAAATTTATTTTTTTAATTTTAAAACTTGAATACATAAATGAAACAACAGACAAAT
>KN475675.1:0-13433 GCA_000787095.1 Periophthalmodon schlosseri | reverse complement strand
AGAATTCTCCAGTGAACGTAGATTTGAACTGTGAGCTTTATTTAAATGACCCATCACTCATGAAAATAACTCTACGTCTGTAAATGTATATTATAAATGTATGTTATATATTATATCATTTAAAGTACCAGACGGAAGCTTCAGTCGCTTCAAACTGTTTCTTTTTGCTTTTTGGCCAAATGACTTCCTCAGAGACTCCCTCACATCCTGAGACTGAACAGCACGATACAAGGACCACATTCTGTTTATCGCTTCAAACTTTATCTTGAGAGTTTAAAAGAACTGTACAGCCTAAAGGAACAAGAACATTCAAAGAACTGTACGACCTAAAGGAACAAAAACATTCAAATATAATCCCTGTATTATTTTGATGATTTTGATTTAAGTGAATCCACACACATCTAAAGAATAGACACCTTTTTATTACTTTAAGTTTTGTTCACTGCAAAATATAAACTTCTACTATTGGTTATTATCTCTTGAATTCAAAATAGGTGTCTGTATTTGAGCAGTTTTGAGTTCATAAGACATTTCTGACGGTTCTTCCTCTCCACAGATCTGACTTGTAACATCCATCTCCACATTTAAGACCAGACTGAGGAACATTCCAGACTAAGCAATTACGTTTCCATGGACACAAGCAGGTGATACTCCCCAGTCCCCACCTGGAAAGTTGCATTAAAGGCGCTGTACCTGATTTTTTTCATAGTCTTGAAAACATGAAAAACAACTAGTTCATTTTAAACAGTTTGCAATGGTCCAAAGTTATTCCTCACTTACATTATGCATTCAGAACATCCTAATTATTCACAGTGATGAGTTTCTCTCAGAGACTAGAGCGGCGTTGTGTCATGGTAACGTGCACGTCCTGATTATTGGACAATAAAACTAGAGCTGCACCGATCCAGCTTTTTCACTTCTGATATTTATTTCGATACAATAGCTTCAAGTATCTGCCGATATCAGCCGATACCAGGGCAGAGAATGAAAATTGTATTTCATTTCTTTCAACAAAAATAAAATGAGACAAAACTGATCCAAATGCGTTATGGAGCTGTTTTTATCTCTCAGTAACGACAGAAAAACTTTGTATAAATAAAAGTTTTAACATTATGAGACTTTCAGAGCCAACTATGACCAGTAAAAACTCTTATTACATCAATGTATATGTTCAACAGGATACAGCCTGAACCGATATTTGGAAGCCGATATCTGATCCAGCAAATTTGTTCAGTATCAGAACAAATTCTCTAATTAGATGCAGACAGCACTAGAACCGATATTTGGAAGCTGATATCTGATCCAGCAAATTTGTCCAGTACCAACATCGATATCCAATACCAGTATTGGACCAGTGCATCTCTAAATAAAACCCTCTCTAATTAGATGCAGACAGCACTAACCAGACTTATTTTGACCTTCAGAGCTGCTTATTCAGTATATTTGCACTGAGGCAGGACACGTCTGCTTAGATACATGGGACAGAACGGGGTACAGGGCCTTTAATATCCTGATGCATGGGACAGAACGGGGTACAGAGCCTTTAATATCTTGATACATGGGACAGAACGGGGTACAGCACCTTTAATATCTTGATGCTTGGAACAGAATGGGCTACAGCGGCTTTAATATCCTGATGCATGGGACAGAATGGGGTACAGCGGCTTTAATATCCTGATGCTTGGGACAGAACATGGTACAGCGCCTTTAATATCTTGATGCATGGGACAGAACGGGGTACAGGGCCTTTAATATCCTGATGCATGGGACAGAACGGGGTACAGGGCCTTTAATATCCTGATGCATGGGACAGAACGGGGTACAGGGCCTTTAATATCTTGATGCATGGGACAGAATGGGGTACAGGGCCTTTAGTATCCCGAATGTTTGACCTACATTCTAGTTTAACTTTTTTGCTGTGATAATGTGCATCGTCTTACCCCACTTTTTCTTGAACATTTTAAACAGAAACAGGACTATTTTGAAATAGTAAAACTAGCCCAACTCAAATTCCTTTGGAGTGACAGCAGCACTCCTCCTCTCTCCTCCTCCAGAGTCCAGCCCAGTCCTGCCTCTGCTCATAACCCAAACTCGGACTCTCACATGGGGCACAGAAAGCTCCAGAAGCCCCCTCTCCTCCAGGACCACACGGGAATGACACGGTGAACACAAGGAGGGTCTGAACCTGCACGTTTGGGAAACTATGGAACACACCGGAAGCATGAAGATGCCACTGAGGAGGTCCTTCAGTGATCATGTCAAAGACTCCACCAACCGAGCCTGGAACGGGTTCTGGAGAAGTGTCCGGGAGAGCAGGCTCTGGGGTGAGTGACCAAAGAGTGGGACAGCTGGTACAAGTAGTAGTAGTAATGGTGGTGGTAGTAGTAAAGGGTAGTAGAGGTAGTAGTGTCAGTAGTGGTAGAAGTAGTAGTACTAATGCTGGTAGTAGTAGGTGTTGCAGTGGAAGTAATGGTACTAGTAGTAATAGTAGTACTAATAGTTGCAGTATAAGTGTTTTATTTTATTGTAGTAGGGGTAGTAGTATCAGTAGTAGTGGTAGTGGTGGTGCTGTAGTAATGGTAATTGTAGTAGTAGTAGTAGTAGTAGTAGTAGTAGTAGTAGTAGTAGTAGTAGTAGTAGTAGTAGTAGTAGTAGTAGTAGTAATAATGTAAGGTAGTAGTAGTTGGAGTTGCAGTGGAAGTAGTGGTACTAGTAGTGATTTTAGGTAGTAGTAGTAGTAGGTGTTTTATTTTATTATAGTAGTAGTGGTGGTGGTAATTGCAGTAGTTGCAGTTGCAGTAGTTGCAGTAGTAGCAGTTGTTGCAGTTGCAGTAGCAGTAGTAGTTGCAGTAGTAGTAGAAGTTGTTGCAGTAGTAGTAGTAGTAGTAGTTGTAGTAGTTGTAGTAGTTGTAATAGTTGCAGTTGCAGCAGTAGTAGCTGTAGTAGTAGGAGTAGTAGTAGTAGTAGTCGAGTAGTAGTAAGTTGTAGTAGTTGTAATAGTTGCAGTTGCAGCAGTAGTAGCTGTAGTAGTAGTAGTAGTAGTAGTAGTAGTAGTAGTAGTAGTAGTAGTAGTTTCAGTTGCAGTAGTTGCAGTTGCAGTAGTTGCAGTTGCAGTTGCAGTAGTTGTAGCAGTTGCAGTAGTTGTAGTAGTTGTAGTAGTTGCAGTAGTTGTAGTAGCTGCAGTTGCAGTAGTAGTAGTAGTAGTAGTTGCAGTAGTAGCAGTAGTAGCAGTAGTAATTGGTTCATGGCATTATCAAAGTGTTCTTGTTCTTGTTCAGGCGCTGAAACGGGCCCAGGTTAAATGCTGCTTGTTGCAGGATTAACATCGTCACTTTTCATTCTAGTCTGTGAAAATATCTGAACCAAACTCAGTGACTCCTGTGACCTGCCACATGTTTAAAGTCACTCACATAAGTAGAACTTGTGCAGAATAGTGTTTGCCCATTAACCAGAGAGTAACCAGTTCCTCGCCTTGAGTTCATTCTATTGTGTCTCTGAACACAGACACACAACCGAGACACTGTCCACCTGTGTAAATGCATTTGGCCAGTTGAGACAGGTGGGGTATTTCACTTAAAAATTATTTAGCTAATGATCTGTCCAGCACATAAGAGTATGAAATGTAGCGTGTTTACGTATATGCTAAATAACAGACGCTAGCTGCTAATCTATAAAAACACATAATTAAACATATGGACAAGCAGATAATGAGAAAGTCCATTAGGGAGAAGAACCCTGTGATTACCACTGAGAGACTGGTCCAAAGCGCTTTTCTGTTGTCACTTTCATAATGCTATAATGCTAGTGCTGTTAGCATTTAGCCTGACTCTGCTTTAGCGCTGTCATTCTCTCCCTGTCACGCTCAAACGAAATAACGTCCGTTTGATTTACCAGACCAAGTCACTATTGTCTTTTTTGAATAGCTGTTGAACGTGCGGAGGCCTTATATTATCATCTTGCCAACCGGTTTGAAAAGATCTGATTCAAACTGTCCGAAAGACTTATTTTCTGAACTAAAACGAGACACGTTTCTGAAATGGTTAAGTGCTTTTTGTAACTTGATAACTATTATAATCTTATCCCCTCATCAAAAGCTCAGTGGGATCGTGTTGTTTCGTTCACACATGTTTGAGTAATCCTCCGTGTTGTGGGGGATCCGGAGAGATAAACACAGTTCTTTCCGTTGCGCTCTTGGACCACCTCCTGAGTTTAAGTCCACACACATTTACAAGACTTGTTCAGATCATTTTAGCGCTCTCATTGATTTAATTAGCTAGCATCTCTCGCTAGCCCCGTCACAATAACACATTTTTAAGGGGTGACGGTAGCTCAGGATGTATATGGTGGAGTGTTTGTCCAGTGAGCCAAAGGTTGGCGGTTCAGATCTTGCTCTTGCCATAACCATCATTGGTAGAGCGGTCAAATCCACATGACCCACAGGTTGGCGGTGCAATTCCAGCTCCCACAGATGAATGCTGTGGTTGTGTCCATGGGCAAGACACTTAACCCACCTCGCCCCCAGTGTCTGCGTACGCTGGTGTATGAAATGGATGAGTGGTTCCTTGATGTAATGCGCTTTGAGCCTTGAAGGTGGAAAATTATAATATTAAAATTACAATATTCCACTGATACAATAACTCAAAAGAAGGATTATCTCCTAAAAAATGTTCTAAATATGCAGTTCTTTCAAAAAAAACATGAGCTGGAATAAATAAATGGCAAAATGAAACACTTTCGTAGTTCATTTGTGTCTGTAATGAGTCATAGAAGTTGTTTATTCAAACCTCTTCAGCTCAAACCTCATCGCTGTACAACAAAAATAACAAAAAGTTTCCCGCAAGAGCAAAGAAAAAGTGCCACGATAAATATTGAACCCAAAAAAGATTGTCCCAGCGAACATTTACTGAACGAGAAGTCCGTAGAGTGATTATCTGACCCACTTTGATGCTAGCTCTACTGTTCAAACCACGCCCCACATTCCCCTCTGTTGCCAGCAGAGGGCACAGAATCTTCAGTGCAATGTAATAAGATTTTAAATACTTCTACCGTGTAATATACGTAATCCCAATCCACTTCTCCGGTCCTCATTTAAAGGTCCATTGTGTAACGTTCCACTACCTGCTTGTCTCCGTGGAAATTGTATTGATTTGCCTAGTTATTATGTATGGAGACAAGCAGGTGATGGTACCAGGCCAAGTTACAGGTCAGATCTGTGGAGAGGGGGCCCTGCTCACAGTAAGAATGATCTGTATTTCAATAAATGCAAAACTATTTTAATGTCATACTTAAATAAAGTATGTATAAAGCTATGCTATCTCCATGGAGACCCACACCAGACAAAGTTACACAGTGCACCTTTAGATGATAAAACCAAGGAAGAGCAGTACTTATTTACTGACAATGAATCAAATCAAACTGATATTATATTACTACAGGAGTATGGAGGGTAGAAGTGTCCTAAAGTATTTCAAATGCCTGAATGCTGCGTAACACAGGGACTTAATGTGAGCATCATTACTACGGCTCAGCTTTGGCTCTGGCTCTGGCTCAGCTCTGGCTCTGCCTCTGGTCTTGTCCCAGTTGTCTGAGTTTGTGTAACCCACATCTGGTCCGGGTTTGGTCCGACCTCCATCCAGCTGTATTTTCACATCTGCTTGCACTCATGATATCATCGCCAACGCTACGACCTGATTGGCTCACTCCCTCCCCTCTTATGTAATCCAGGTTTGGTAATCCTCAAACACAAATACAGACTCCTAATTACACTGGAACCAGAACACACAGATATCAGGCTCATTACTGATTAAAATACTTTTATTCTCTCTCATTAACGATCGTGTGATTTAGCACAAAGAGACTTTTACGGCGCCGTTTACGAGAAACCATCATCTAGAATTATTCATTTTCCAAAATGTCTCAGTTTCAAATTCACCAGACACGACGACGACGGCAGAAGGTCAACGGTCAAACAAGTGACTTTCCTGTAACCTACAAGAAAATAACTTTTCCTCTGTTTAACTATTACTACTGCTGCTACTATTACTACTACAATTACTACTATACTACTACTAGTAGTATTACTAATATTACTACTACTGCTGCTACTACTACTACTACTACTGCTACCAATACTACTACTAGTAGTATTACTAATATTACTACTACTACTACTACTGCTACTACTACTACTACTACTGCTGCTGCTACTACTACTACTACTACTGCTGCTGCTACTACTACTACTACTACTGCTGCTGCTACTACTACTACTACTACTGCTGCTGCTACTACTACTACTACTACTGCTGCTGCTACTACTACTACTACTACTGCTGCTGCTACTACTACTACTACTACTGCTGCTGCTACTACTACTACTACTACTGCTGCTGCTACTACTACTACTACTACTGCTGCTGCTACTACTACTACTACTACTGCTGCTGCTACTACTACTACTACTACTGCTGCTGCTACTACTACTACTACTACTGCTGCTGCTACTACTACTACTACTACTATTACTACTACTACTGTGACTGCTTTAGTACTGCAGCTTCAATTGAATCTGTACTCTGCTTTTATCATTTTGACACTCGACTCTGTAGTCACAGTTGCCGTGAGTCAGAATAATGTTGATGGCAGCCATTTTGTGACCTATGGGGCCTTCTGTGAGGAGTTTGCATGTTCCTCCTGTGTTCCTCTGATTTGTCCTTTCAAAATCATTATAATGGGACCCATGGCCTGGAGTCTAAATGATGACTGACAAAATTACAATAGAGTGGAACTGGAACTACGAACCCTCTGGTTATAGGTCGACTGCTGTCCATCTCAGCTGCTGCTCCACTGGATTTTCTAAGGTTTAATGACACGAGACCTGTTTTTTTTACTGTCTGAAAAACATAACTCATCCAAACATATTCCTCACTTTCCAAACGAGTTCCTAACATCTTAATTATTCAGTGCAATGTTTCGATTTGCTTTGTACATCTTTATTACCGTCAAGCTAACGCTAACAACAAACACAGCTCACCAGCATTACCTCCTGGTTCACACATAGAGAAAACACTTTTAAAAACACTTTGCTGTTTGCTGTCTGCATCTAAAATAGTCTCATTTTGACCCTAAGAGCTGCTTTTACAAACAAACAAACTAGACTTAATTATATGAAAAGAACTGGTTCAGCCCCTGTAATGTAAACATCTCCACTGTATAGAGCAGCAGAAGGACCTCAGACCTCGTAGCAGTACTAGACCTCAGACTGTGTAGCTGTACTACAGCCCGTATATCTGTGTCCTCTTTGTGTCTGGGAGGTAAATCGTCTTTGTTTGAAGTAGATCTTTCCATTGTTAATATTTACACCTGTGATCCTCATATATCATAACCCACAGTCCAAATATGGCCGCTCTCCTGGGGCTTACGCATCCACCATAGACCATGTGCATTCTGCTCCACATACTTTTCATAGTTGTCTCTTCAGTCAGGCTTCGCTTCTCAAACTGTGGTACTGGTCCAAAATGAGGAACATGGGCTTCTTCTGGTGATGAGTCCTGCTGCAGGTTCAGTGCAGATAGAGGTGGTTGATATTGCAAAACATTTATATCACAATTTCGATTTTATCTTGAATCATGTAAACTTGGTGTCTTAATATTGCCTTGAGGAGGTACATAACGTCACCATCTCAGAGCGTTGCCGCGTTTGTCCAGTTTGAGATGTGGGTTGAAAACGTGTTTGCGTTTGAACGTAGAGCTGCGATAAACAGAAAAATCAAGATATGAGGATTTTACCAAAACGGCAGATCACCACAGAGATGAGATCACGTTAGACTTTTATCTCCATATCGCCTTAAGTCCAGATGAGTTTAGTTCAATACCTTATGTGTATGTGCTGTTCCATAGACCTGACTCGTCACACCATGCTGGTGACAGGGATACTTGACAATATTTTGGCTAAGAAATGACAAAAGAAGATGAGCACTTTATTGGTTCAAATCCAACTGTAAAACACAACTGACCAATTGTGTAATTCAATTCAGCCTCACACTGAAGAGGTCTATGTCTATTACAAGAACTGAATCACAAGTTGACCTTTGAACTTCACTGCAGGGTCGCTACTATTTGCATTATTTTAAATTATAGCTAAGGTACAATTTATGACCCCATAGAGATCTGTCCTCTGCTTTTGATCTTTTGCCGCTGAAGGATTGTAAAGAATGTAAATTCCACAGAAAGGGCCCATCCAGCCTGAAGTCAGGGACGTTGGTATTCGGAGGAACTCTTTAGCTAAACTCACCTGTTAACAAAGCAGATGATGAACAGATGGAAATGCTCTGTGGAGTCGTTCAGTGTGATGTCACTTCCGGGTTCATCAGCTGATTGAAAACAATAAACATGTTACGATTTCCTTTTGTTTTAGTGACAGCACATCTCAGGTTAAACAGAGACTGCAGTCGTTTAAAGCTGACACGGTTATAAACGTGGATCTATGGTTATAACTGTGACAGAAAGTGTATGAGGGAGGTGCAGGTGAGAAGCTAGGCTAGGCTAAGATAGCGTTAACGGTGAGTGGCAGTTTTTGAGATACACGCACTGGTAATCCTATGTTATGCTAGATTATTACTACATTCTTTACATATTTGACACCGTTTGTGTTTAAAAAACTTTTGAAATGTAACTGTCTCTGGTTTGATGAATAAGGAACAAACACAAAGATAGAAATCAGCTGTGAAGTTTCTGGTTGGGCCATAGACTGTGTATATAAATGGACGTAGCTAACCTGCTAGCTGCTGCGTTCCAAATAGGAAGTGATGATGATGGGCGCGCTTCTGGCTCAGCCGGATCAATTCTGCCTCCAATTCACTTTACATTAGAAAACTGTGGCACCTCTCTCTGTAACTGCTGCTGTCAGACTCGTCATTTTGGTCTTAAAATGTTCGTATTAACCTGCTCTACATGATCCTGGTGTTTTTATTTCGCTATTGTGTCTGTAAATCAACGTATGACATTAATAACGTATTAACCTGCTCTACATGATCCTGGTGTTTTTATTTCGCTATTGTGTCTGTAAATCAATGTATGAACATTAATAACAGGCAAATCTGGCGCCTTCTTTCCCTGAGGTGGCTCCGGCTAGCGTTAGCAACAGGTTTGATTGACAGCATTGCTAAGTACCTGCACTCTGCTAAACCAGTGGTGTGGGCGGGAAGGGGCGTTACCTTCAACAGCGTCGCTCTTTGGTTGCTATGATACTCATGGTCGGAATTCCAAATATGGAACTGGGCTCCAAATTCGGCACTATAACTGCTCTATCCTCGATGAGCTTCAATTGATTGGAGCCAAACGCTACGGGTGACGTCGCACTCACTTAGTCCACTTCTTTATGCAGGCTATGGGTCGGACCCAGAAGTGACATCATCACTCAACTCTATAGAAAGCGTCCTTGTGTTCTAAAGCCTGTTCTATCTCAAATTCTGAAGTTTCCCCTGCTTCCTGTGCTCCGCGTTTGTCCGTTTGTTTTTTTGTACAGTTTATATTTTTGTACAGTAATCCGCAAGGCCACATCTCATGGAAAAAACATTAACCTTGTTCTTATTGCTTTCCACAAACTCCTGAATAGACCTGACTCATTTGCATATCTGTCCGTGGCCCATCTCCGCGGCGACGCTACCTGCTAAATTAGTTTCATGGCTGCGTCCACCATCTGGAGCAGCAAACGCAAGCGATAAGACGCAGCGCAAAAGGCCGCACACTCACCTAGAAACACGCTTTGTGTACGAGACCAGAGGACCTCATTTTGAGTTATAAAGGAAAGGGAGCTCAAATTAAAGTGGACACAATGTGAATGAATGGGACCATAGAGGTTTGGGGCTTCGATGGTTTATTGTGTATGTCGTTAGTTTTATGTATATAGAAGTAAAATAAACATTGATGTGGACTTCTGAAGGGACTAAAATGTAGTAAAAACCAAAAACGGTGATGCTGTGTAAACCTTGAGAGATTGAGGTCACAGCTGCTTGTCCATGTCCGATATCGTCTGATCTCGGGAGCTAAGCAAGGCCGGTTCCGGTTAGTGCTTTGACTGCTCAAATATCCAGATAAGACGATACACAGGAACAGAACAGTAAAACACCTGTATATCCTGTCTAGTGTTAAATGCCAGGGAGAAGAGGTGGGTTTTCAGTCTAGTCTTAAACTGTGTAAAAGACTGAGAGGATTTGCCGGGCGGAGGGGCTGTTCACAGGCAGAGGGTGCTGTTCCATAGTGTGGGCGCTGTCACAGAAAAGGCTCTGTCACCTCTGGTCTTGAGCCTGGCTTTGGGCACAGCAAATTTTTGTTGTGTCCTTGGGCAAAATACTCCACCCACATTGCATGAGCATGAAGTATGAATGTGGTCAGTGAGTGTTGGTTGGTTAAATTCAAATTCATTATAATTCACATGGATTTTATCATATAATGCAGGCTCAAAGTTTAGGGCTAGAGGTTAGCCTAATTGTTCGCACTCTGACAAGAAGGTAGCCAGTTCAAAACTTGACAGGAAGACACAGAAAGTTGTAGGTTAGACTCCTGATCTCTGAGCGGAGTGCGAGTGTTCTGTCTGACTGTGGCAGAGTGGTTATCCTGTCTCCCACTCTCACCAGGAGGTTGCGGGTTAGACTCCTGATCTCTGAGTGTGCATGTAATCATTTCACTGTAATAGAGTAAAATATATGCTCAGATGCCCTGTAGCTCGTTCAGAATCATAGCTCTGTGTAACCTCTGCCCTGCTCATTCTCAAACCCACATCCTCATCAGATTTACTTTGACACTTCACTCTGAGTTCACAAAATACTCTACTGCCAAAATATCAACCAAAAATATCCACAACTTTTAATGGGAAAAAAAACTGCAGCTGCAGGACGAGTCTGTCTGGAGTTTAGAGTGGGATTATACTGACGTAGAGCACTTTGCCAAAACAACTTCAAATATCAAATATATCCATGGAAACTTGTCAAATACTTATACTACAGTGTAAACAACTGCTCTGACATGAGGAACGCTGAGGAGCCAGACATGCTGTTCGTTAATAGAGCAAAATGATGAGACTTTACTATTTATATAAAAACATACAAGATTCTGAACTTGTGTTTGGCATGAATCTGCAGATGAATCTTTATTATAGACTATAATCTCAGATACAAGTAAAACGGCCATTAAATGTGCAGTATGTAACTTTTCTGCTGGAAAGTCTGCAACCTACTTGTCTCTATGGAGATGTTACTGCTTTGCTTGGAATATTCCATAGTATGAAATTAAATGTATGGATCTTGTGAGTATTCAGTTACCAGAGTAAACAGTGGTATGGCTTTGTTTTTGAATACTTGAAATTCCCATGCAATACACAGACGTCAATGTCTCCTTATGGTGTTGTCTTGCCCAAGGACACAACAATTTCACAATGTGAAAATAATTCAACTCCCAACTTGTGCGTCAGTGCTGATCTTCTGCCCTGATTCTTGCAGAAGCTGTTGACTCGTCGTATCTCGGAGCGTTCTGATTGGCTCTCTCCTCCCTCACTTGGAGAGATGGAGATGTTTGGAGAGTTTTGGCCCTAAAAGGCCTGAGGCTGCCAGATGGAGATAAACTGTTTGGTGAGGTTTGCGTCTGTCCAAAACAAAAGTCTGCCTTCACTCACACATTCTCATGATTCCAAAGCTCATGGAGAGTTTGGAAAATGATCTAACTGCGTTTTTTCTGACAAACATTGAGAAAACGTTTTGTAGTTTGTGTTTAGAGGGATTCAGTTCAAAGTTCACATTTTAAAGACGTCCAGGAGACTGAAATAAGAACAATACACAAGAATGCAAGAATGGTATGCATTTCAGAACAAGTTTGTGGAGGTCTAAACTACAGGGGTAGGCTTTTTTACATTGTAAGAGAGAATATTTATTATTTTTAATTACATGATTTAAATAACTGTAGTCTTTGCTAATTATGACCATTGAAATTGTGACTGATTCAGTTGTGACTCTATTCATGGAGAACAGAGTCACATGGTTCTTCAGCTCATATATTGGTTCATTGATTAAAGGTGCACTATATAACTTTTCTAGTGCACAGTCTGTCACCTGCTTGTCTCCATGGAAATGTGATTTCTTTGTCCCATTATATGTGTTTTATTGCTCAAAATTCCTAGAAATATAAATATTCTTTTTGTGAGCGTGCTTGCGTTTCCGCAGATCTGACCGTTAACTTGCCTTGGTAACTTCACATGCTTGTCTCCATGGAGATTGTTAAGTTTAATGTCATGCGGTGCTTCCAATGCTCCATAGAGCGAAAGTTACACAGTGTTAGGTCAATGTATTAGTACAGAACATTTAAAAACAACCAAAGAGCAGAGAAGTAAAACCCAAACACATTATGAAAGAGTAAACAAACAAGATAGCCGACAGTATCTCAATTGGTAGAGTGTTTGTGTTTGTTCACTGATCCACAAGTTGGCGGTGCGATTCCAGCTCCCACAGATGAATGCTGTCATTGTGTCCTTGGGCAAGACACTTAACCCACCTCGCCCCCAGTGTCTGTGTACACTGGTGTATGAATGTGTGTGTGAATGGGACGGTGGCTCCTTGATGTAAAACACTTTGAGCCTTGAAGGTGGAAAAGCTCTATATAAAAATGTGACCATTTACCAAGATTATGATCAACTTTGGCTAAAAACATCATTTGATCATTTGACCGAGTGGAATCTGAAAGGTTCTGCAGTTTAGTTAGTGCTGAACGCAGAGTAAATGCAGAATAATGATATTTATCAAAGTTGAACCACATCACTGCCACTGAGGGAGAGGATTCAACTAAAGTTCATTTATATAGCACATGTAAATTTACTTCTACGTTATAGTATTATAGAAAAGTAAAAGCAAAATAAAGAAGCAAAAGTTAGTCATTTGTTCCATGTTACAGATGGGGTTGAGCAGTTGTATAGCCTGTAAATAGGTGTTAATGCCACTGGGGGAATTCACCCTGAGTTTTGGGGTGACCCTGATGTCTCTTTCACAAATAAATCATGAAAATGAAATAAACAGTGTGTAATGTGTTTAGCTCATGAGTCAGATGGCTTTTACATTTATATTATTTAAAATGTATTCATCACTTTACAGATGAAAAAGGCAATTTCAGGTAGGGCATCTGATGTTATATACACTGTAATCAGGGCTGTAGTCCTGTAGTCCTTCAGTCCTGTAGTCCTTCAGTCCTTAAGTCCTGTAGTCCTTCAGTCCTGTAGTCCTTCAGTCCTTACATCCTTCAGTTCTTCATTCCTGGAGTCCTGTAGTTCTTTAGTCCTTGAGTTAGTCCTTCAGTCCTTCAGTCCTGTAGTCCTGTAGTCCTGTAGTCCTTCAATCCTTCAGTCCTGTAGTCCCTCAGTCCTGTAGTCCTTAAGTCCTTCAGTCCTTCAGT
>KN475674.1:0-13854 GCA_000787095.1 Periophthalmodon schlosseri | reverse complement strand
GTGAAGGGGAGGGGGGGATGCAGTGGTCAGGAGGTCGGGGTGCATCAGGGTCATTAGGGTCTGGAGACAGTTCAGCACTTCTCAGCTCAATAGTCCAGTCCCTTGACAAAGAGGAGGCTGTGTTGGCAGCTTGGTGCCCATCTTCCGAAACACTGTAGTGGACGTCTGGGTCCTTGTGCTAGAACTGAGGAACTCTAAATAGTATCCATGGATCCACCGATAATGATCTGGTATCATTATCAGGAAAGGGCTCAAATCCGGGAAAAGGTTTTGGATTGTAGACTTGGAAGACTTTTTACTGGCTGTTTTTGTATCACTGATTAAGAAAATAAAATTGGAGAATGAAGTAAGTACGTCACAGTGGGCGTGTACTAGTGTTGGTGAAAACGAGGGTTGATTGGCAATATCACATCTTGAAAATAAGCAATTAAAAATTGCTCAAACATGCACAAATCACTCCATATACAACCTTGAGAGGGTAAATGAGAACAGGAAACAACTATAACATGGTTAAAAGCTCTGAAAAGTCCATTTTGTGTAATTGGTCTACTTCAAAATGGAGCTTTTGTCTGGACCGCTGAATGTCAGAACTTTGCTTTCAAAATGTGTTAGTCATGGCATAGCAACAGACAGATCACCTGGTGCCTTGGTAACACTGCTATTTTTGCTTTTGCCTCTCTCTGCAGACATCTTCCAAAATGGACAGTAACAGCCAGATTGAGGCGCAGGCGGGGGAATCGAGTGAAGCGTCTGACCCCGTCCCCCCCAGACCCAGGAGACCTCAGAGGAGCGCCCGGGTGGAGGGGTCCGTGGACATATCCGAGCCCAAAGAGCCTCCTCCGGCAGAACAGAGCGTCCCTGATGGTTCCGCCCCGAGCCGCCCCAAATCCCCCTGCCCTGCACCCGCCAAGCCCACGGGGGAGCACCCACCACTGCCAGGCGTCAAGCTGGGTCCCAAAGTTCCAGGGCACCACCACCAGCCAGTACGGGCAGCCTCCGTGCCCGACCCTCCCATGGGCAGGCACATCCCCCCTCACCTGAACCCCCACAGGGCTCTGTCTGTGGCCGGCACCGCAGACACT
The DNA here is from genome assembly GCA_000787095.1 of Periophthalmodon schlosseri. NCBI lineage: Eukaryota > Metazoa > Chordata > Actinopteri > Gobiiformes > Gobiidae > Periophthalmodon > Periophthalmodon schlosseri. The sequence goes on along the minus strand of KN475674.1, from coordinate 12,772 downwards.
CAGGCACTCACTGTGGAAGACTTCAGGTAGGTGTCAGTCCTATTCTAACTCTAGCAAATATGTCAGCCACACATTTAGTTATAGTGGAGGTTTACTATTGGCTAACATGTCTGTCTCTTCATAAGACACATAGAGTATTTTCTAAATAGTTCTGTTGAAATTAATCCATATGAATAAACAAATCTCTGTGAAAGCAAATGCTAAAACAATAGCTGCTAGCTAACAATGTTGATGTTAGGGAGGATTGTGTTATAGGCTTGTAGAATGTTGGTCATATGTACTGCCCTATATTACATGACATGTACTGTATTTCAGCCTTCTCAGAACTAGTTCACCTGGAGAAGTAGGCCACGGCACACGACGCCGAGGTGCCGGATCACTTTTCTAATGGAGGTCATGTGACAGGGTATTGTGGTTAGCACCAGCAGTGTGACCTGGGGAAAGTCTGTCTAAAGTGCACACTACAGAGAGATAAAAATAACTTTCCTGTCACTATTAGAGTGACACTAAAGAGTGATAAGAAACAAGCATTCTCTTATTTGGGCCTAAATGTTACACAAAGCAGTATTCACCAGCCTTTGTTTGGAAATGTTTGCTTATTTATATAATTTAATACAGGTCGGTATAGCCTGTATTGTGTACATGTATTCATTAATATATGCATTTGTATAAAAATGTAAGGGACAAATGAATCAGAGGTGGGTGCGCAGCTCTGTTAAAGGCACTGGACAAGTTTTTTTTTTATGTAATACAGTAAAATGCTCTGACGTAATGCTGGTGCCCTGTTAGCATGCTAGTTGTTGTTAGCAGTAGCGTGACACCCAAATTCCACATTGGCCCCTGAAAGTTATTAAACATACTTAGAAACTAATAGTGGTAAATAAATCTAACAATGTTAGATGTGGGTAGGAAAATGGGGAAAGTTTAGACCGCTGCAAACCATCTAAAATGAACTAGCTCACATTTTAAGACATCAAAATCTGATTCAGCATCTTTAATCTCTTCTGCATATAAAAAATGAAAAACATACTGAGGTTATTCTGAAATGCTGTACAGTTATGTATGAATGTGATGTGTTTTTCCTTTACAGGATCCATGTTATCACGTGGAATGTTGGCTCCGCCCAGCCCCCTGATGACATCACTTCCTTGTTGGGTCTGAACGTGGGGGACGGAAACACAGACATGTACATCATCGGGTGAGATCTGGACCACACCTAAACACCGGGAACTAAAATAATTTTTCACAAATAATATTAATACTGTTTATTTGTTAATGCAAATCAACTCCCAAACTGTGTAAAACATATAGTAAGTGTAATGCATCTGTGTGTGCAGGCTGCAGGAGGTGAACTCCATGATAAACAAGCGTCTGAAGGACGTGCTGTTCACTGACCAGTGGAGTGAGGTGTGCATGGAGCGCCTCAGCCCCTTTGGCTACGTGCTGGTCAGTACGGCTCACTCACATGCTATGGCTCTCATATACGGTACCCCTGTCTGCATGCACGCTACGGCTCATACACAGTACCCCTGTCTGCATGTATGCTACGGCTCTCATATACAGGACACACTAAACATTAAAGAAGTATGGTACCAGGTTATAATGCTGTTTCCTTATCCAAAACACAGTGTAGCGTTCTTTTCTGTTTCATTCATGCATGTTTGAGTAATCCTTCAATCTTCCTTCCTACTCCTATCAGGAAGCCCTCCTAATTCAGTATCCTCTTTATTTATTTTCCCCCTAATTATGTGTTATTATATTATTTATGTTTTATGTTGTGCTTTTTTTTTTACCCCTAAACTGCCATGTTTGTTTTGATCAACAAACCATACCATTCATTGTTTGGTTAATCTGTCTGTCAGTTACACCATAATTAAAGAGGGGGTATTATGCAAAATCTTTTTTTTTTTTTTTTCTTGCTACCATGTTATAACATTGTTCCCTCATCAAAACATGCCTGAAGAGGTTTTAGATCCATGGATGTATCAGTAATTTAGCGATCTCTCCCGGGCCCTATTGGAACCCTCCTTATGGTTAGCTGTAACATTCTGTGCAATGCTCCACCCACAAGCCCATGTCATGTCCATGCTTCCACGCCACAATTCTCCATAAATATACAAAAACTTGAAAACAAAACTGATGTGCAGTAGTTTCATTTGCAGAATATATGCTGATTGTGTTGTGATAGCGCTCTGGAGGGGGGAGCACAGAGAGCAAAGGGAGGGGAGACTTCGGGCGTCAAAAACAAAAGTGAAACATGTTAATACGTTGTTTTCAGCAGATATAGTATTTTCAAAACAATAAAAGGAAACATGGTGACCTAAATATGTTATGTGTTAGCATTTAATACCCCATAGAAGTAAAATACCCCCTCTTTAAGGTAAATATAGTTTAACAAAGTGCTTAGTAATGACTGACCAAGCATAGATAAAAAGTCACACATAGAAAGTGCCCTTATGTAAGTGTATTAGACTATGATGATAGTTTGATGTTAATATGAATTCTTGTGTGTAATCGCTGGACACGGGCTGAAATGTGAAATGTTTCCGCGACATGTAGCTTAGGCGAGCTCTTCAGTCTGCACGACTGTATCAGCTCTGGTGCTGAATGATGGATCCACTGATTGTGTGACGGAGCCAGACAAACTGCCCCCAGGGTGGTGTTGTATTTTAGTCCCCTGTCGCTGTCAGGGCTAATGGCCCCCTGACAGTGAGCCTGGCTGTGGCCCCTGGCTGTGTTATGGTCTGGAAAGGCTTCTGACGTCATCTCCATATAACCTTTACCCACGGCACTCACTGGGGGGGCAGATGTGCAGGAGATCAGGACCATACTACACATGTGCCTATAGTTCAATTTAGTCAGCAGCTAGGCACTCTCCCACAGCTCTGCTGAAAGATCATCCTTTGAACCCTGTTGCTTCAACCTCTACAAACATGTATCATTGTAGCTGTTAAGTCTGTTAAGCCGTTTAACACCATGTTTTTGCTCTTCATATTATGACATCAATTCCTGTATTTAAAAGGGAACTTTAAAAGGGAACTAAATCACTCACTTTTTTTTACTACTAAACTAGAGATAGACCAATATAACAGTTGGCCAATATCAGGCTGATATTTGTTCTTTTTAATGTATCGGCTATCAGCCTTAAATCTCAAGCAGAGGCTGATATTGAGTTTGGCCGACCTGCTGCCTAAGAAGAATAGACATAATGCTGTGTTTGAGATAACTACACAAAATGTGACTATTTTGTGTAAAAGAGTCACAAAATGTGACTCAGAACTGCTCTCTTATAGGTTTGTAGTAAAAAAGGGCTGTGGGTGAATTTGTAGTAAATGCAATTTACATAATTAGGGTAAATAATAATAATCAAAATTGGCCCTACTTATCAGCCCAAAAATATTGGCAGAATTTAGCAGCTCTATGTGAAATGTGGTTTTGGGTGGAGTTTAGGTGTTTAGTCCCACTTTAATGTAAAAACCCTTCATGGAACAAGCCTCCTCCAACCTTGATTAAAACCACGAAGTCAGTTAAACAGTAATCAGACATTTAATAACTGGGAGGGAGAGAGGGCAATAGAGCAGAATGACCCGGAACTAGTCCAATGATTAAACAAGTCCGGGACATGTTTCACAATATAACCTGTCCCCTATGCCTATGACACAGCTAAGTTATGCTATATTTATGTGATCTCGGAAACTCGGAGATAGATACGTAATCAGCCAACTTCCGAAAATCAGAGCCTTCATGAATAATATAAAACAAAATCCCTTTGTCACAATGCTGTCCTCCAATCCTGTGATGTAAACTCGGGAATTCGGAGTCCAACACTTCCGCACGAGTTTCTGAGTTGAAATTTCTGACCAGAGTTGCGTTCATTCTTGTTTTTCTGAGTCGGAGGTCGGATCTTCCAAGTTTCCGAGATCACATGAATCCAGCATCAGCTCTACTTCCCTAAGGCCAGTATAAATACCAGCTCTTCAGATGATGGCTTCTGGGAAAACATTGTCCTTTGAAACCTCTTCTACTCTACTACCTTACTATACTGAATCTAGTTTTATTTTTTTGTTTGAAAAATTAAGATCTAAGACTCCAAACCAGCTTTCAGCATGAAAATCATATAGGCCCACAGGATCGCCCCACTCCTCTGCACTGTCACTGATTACACCATTGTTACACATGCATCTCCATTGACCATTTTTTAACTTCTGTCCTCATAAACCCACAGCTCAGACAGAACTGAGTGCTGACTCTGCTTTATAGTTCCAATCAGCGCTCACAGCAAAATCTCACTTTGTCCAATACTGAAGAATGAGCTGCTGCCTTTCCCTGCTAATGGGCTGTCCATAAAGATTATGCATAAATAAACTTTTTGGAGCTTTCTACCAAGCTATAACGTTGTTCCCTCAAAAACATGCCCAAAGAATGTTTGAGTAATCTAGCAATCTCTCCTGGGCTCTATTCAAAACTTCCTTACGGTTAACAGTACGATTCTGTGTAACAATATGTCAGTATAGTATTTATGGTGCCAGGCCTAGCTACAAGGACTATCTCTCTCCTCTGTCTCTCTCTCACACTCTCTCACACTCTCTCACACTCTCTAAGCACCTCTTTAACATGACTCACTGATATTAGGCTTCCACGTCCTCAACTTCCATGTCCTCCTGCTCCTGTGATAGGCCGTGGTGTGGCAGCCTGCAGGGGGCACTAGACAGATTTATTGGGATGCTCATGTGCTATTGCGTAAACTATTTAAAAGTTGCCATAGCAATTAACAATTCAAAACTAAATCTTCTATCTTGAATCGTGAAAAGTCCTCGAAATGTCGCCTAGCTGAAATGCATAAATACTTATTGTCCCTGTATAAAATGTGTCTGTTTGAGCTGTTACATTGTTTTTACAAGGAATATCAAAACAATATAACTGATGATATAACTGAAGCTAGACAAAAACTTTGGCAGGCCTACCTTTCATAGTTTTATATTTGTTAGAGATATATTTTTTGTAAAATTGAAGGCTATTGGTAAAGCCGCTCTTAAGATCAACATGAGACCAAGTGTTTTAATCCTCTGTGAACCAGGAAGTAATGTTGGTGCACTGTTAGCATGTTAGTTGTTGTTAGCAGTACCGTGATGCCAAATTTTGCTCTGGCTTTTGAATAATTTTGGGCCGCTGCAAATTTACCATAATCCATAATATAAGTTCTGCTTCCACTTCACAGATCCTTTCTGTAGAGCCAGCCTTAGTGGTTCCAGCCTTGCAGAGCCTCTGTTGAGGAGTAGTTGCTGTGTACATGCAAAGTATATGGTGATATTCAAATTTTAGATTCATCCCCAAAGATAACACAATATCATGAGCAACATTACATGGCCCAGCCCCACTGCCAATGAAGTATTCAGTCAAAACATTCTTGACTAGAGGAAATGTAACTAAATAAGTGAATCAAATCTCTCAGCTCCATCTACAATCAGGTATTAAAGGGACTTAAATCACTTTGTTATCACCATTGTAATATCCTAAGTAAATACAAAATGCTCAGTTTGGACAATTTAATTCTGTATTCAAATCTAAGAAATGTATTCAAAATTATTCATAATGCAGCTCCACCTCCATTGAAAAAAATGATTAAACTCTGTTCTGAACAAACTACCCGATCCGCTCGGTCCTCTATGAACCCAAATTGCATAGTTCCAAAAAGATCCTCAGCCTTTGGTCAGGCAACCTTTTCTTTTCAAACCATCAAACAGTAGAATCAGCTCCAGACAGGCTGAAAATGCCTGTACATCTTAATAATTTTACTAAAAACTTGAAAAAGCACATTTTAGATAATCAAACGTGTCCACATCTGTCTAGTTCATTTGTACTGTTCTGTTCACTGTAAAAACCTGCACATAATATTTGCTTATATTTTCATGTACTTGTTCACTGTAAAAACCTGCACATAATGATTTTTAATATTTGTATGGACTGTAGGACATGTACTGTTTTGGAAATGGTGACATTTTATTGTATTTTACTGCTAATGTTAATGAAGAACTAAGTTAATATTATAATGTAATTGTAATGAAATGTGTATTTTTACGTGTGTTCACCTGTCCAGTCTACATGCAGGTCAAAGAATCAGATCGGTGTGGATGAGCATCTGGTAATTTAGCATTATCACTAAAGCTTTGTTGCTAAAATTGCTAATAAAAATGGATATCACACATAAGCTTAGTTTAGTTTATTCTTTATTTGTCAGGGACCACGTACAAATTCATTAATCTAACTACAGAAAAGATGAACTGTACCAGATTTAGCTACTGCTCCTTTCCATCTGCAGTCCCTGGGCAGTTGAATACACTAAAAATACCCATTTCGTTACAATTACATTACAAGACTAACTTCATTAACATTAATAAAATACAATAAAATGTCACTATTTTCAATACATGTTTCCTGCAGTACATGAAAATATAAGCAAATATTATGTGCAGGTTTTTATAGTAAAATACAAATTAAATTAACTGATGCTGACACAGTTGATCATATACAAGGCGCTTTTTCAAATTTCTAGTGAAATTATTAAGGACTACAGACAGTTTCAGACTGTCTGGAAGCTGATTCCACCGCCTGATGGTTTGACATCTTATTTACATTGATCATTTGATTTTCAGACAGAACTGCGTTACTCACAAGTTATTTGCCTCCACAGCAACAAACAAACACACTGAAGTTTTGCTTACACTTTAAAGCAGACCTTTTATGCAAAATCAATTTTTCAATTTTTTTGAGCCTTTAACCATGTTATAGTTGTTTCCTGTTCTCATTTACCCTCTGAAGTTGTATTTGGTGTGATTCATGAATGTTTGATCAATCTTTAATCGCTTATTTTTAAGACTCCATTTTGCTGATCAACCCCTGTTTTCACCGCCACGATGCACACCCGCTGCTCTGTACTCACTTCATTCTCCAATTTTATTTTCTTAATCAGTGATACACGTAGGATTCGGCAGCATCCTGTAGTCATTTTGGTATTGTAGCTATCCATCAGAGGTGCAGACAGCTGCATGGGTCTTTGTTGTGATGATATTTACAACGACATCTGCTCCCATTGGGCTCCGCTGTTTTCTAATGCTGTCTTGTTTCTTTTATTAAGTCGTTTTAGATGAGTATTGTGATTTTACAAATGTGCAAATTATAACATAATGATCCACAGGTGTCAGAGACACACAGACACACAAGACACAAGCACAATAGGTCTTCTTTAACCTAGCAAACCAAAGCAAGAAAACAACACAAGCTAGTCTGTGGTGGATAGGCTGTAGTTTGTCATCACCTGAACTAAAATGAGTGAGTACATATCCAAACACAACACATATTATTTTATGTAAATTGCACTGCGCTGTTACATGCAGTGGGTATCCGAGTATGTATCGGCTTCTACAGCTGTGTTATTGGAATCTTTGAGATTCAATTCACAACACCTCAATTGTAGTTCTCAGGATTACATACATTTTGAAAAATCTGTTTAAATTTGACTAGGCCAGTTATTGGGTAAACACAGTGAGTGAGTTATTTTCCGTGGAAGTAGGCTTAGCTCCACCCTTGAGCCTAGTACACAGTAGAAGAGGAGCTGTCTTGCCTGTGCAGTGGCTGCCTCTTGGAGTGACTTTGTTGCATAACGTGCTGTAGTGAAGCGTAAAGGGGACGGCCTATTTGTGCTGTGCTGAGGGCGCGGGCCGGGTGCAAACACATGGACTACTGCTCCTGGAGATATATTCAGACTGACACCAAATAAAACCCAACCACACTGCATTCTCCAGCACGTCACTATTAGCTTATTTACATGAAGAATAGCATAAAGAATGGAGAGGTGGGAGCAGGATTAGCTCACGTGCTCATTGAGTTGTTTTTAGATAAACTGTGCTGATGTCCCCTTCTCAGATGGAGTAGAAGTATTCCTCCATCCAGACATTTTTGTTCAAAAATATGGAGGATGTAACAATTGTGATATTGTGGTATTGAAATTTTAACAGCCTCATAATAATATCTATTAGATTAAAATGAAATCACCAATTGTCTAAATGTTTTTTAGTAGGAGCAAAATGGTAATATGTCCATAATAATAACACAAATATGTAATTCATATTTAGCACAATAACAACACAGAGAACATTTTATGTATATAATGTATAAATTACATTAAAATGAATTTTAAATAGTTTACAAAGTACACTTGTGTATAATTTAGCCACAAGCATAAGTAAAGAGGATTGTTTTTAATCCTGATTTAAAAATATTAATGTTTGGGGATGACCGTATTTCAAGAGGCAATCTATTCCATCTATTTACAGCATAATAATTAAACGTGGCTTCACCAAGTTTAGTTTGGACTCTTGGTTTAGCCAACAGACCTAACTTCTGAGTTCCTTTCTTGGTTTGTATTTTATTATCATGTCTTTTATGTACTCAGGACTTTGACCATTTTGCGATTTGTAGACAAAGTCTACAAAGTCTTTAAAGTCTATACATTGGCTGACTGGAAGCCAGTGTAGTGTCTTGAGAACAGGTGTTATATGTCTAGATCTTGTTGTTCTGGTTAGTACTCGCGCTGCAGCATTTTGTATAAGCTGCAGCCATTTGATATTCTTTTGAGTGACTCTGTTTACAATAATCCAGTTTATGGGGAATAAAAGCATGAAGGAGATTTTTCCAGATCACACTGGGCCATTAAGCCTCTAAGTCTAGACATATATTTTTAAGTGAAAGAAGGTGGTTTTAGTGATTGAAATTGACTTTTAAAATTCAGGTCAGTGTCCAAGATTCAATGTTTGGTTTTGAGTTAGGTGTGCACAAACAAGGTGCCGTTTTTCTTTGTTTGCAAATACAATGATCTCAGTTTTATCTTCTTCTTATCTTTAAGTGAAGACAATTTTTCATCATCCATTTATTAACTTTGTCTAAAGACAACTTGATGCGTCTCAGAAAAAAAATACATGTGTTTAGAAAACTTCTCCAGTTGAAAGTTACTATATGGAGACTTCTCTGTTTCTGACCAAGAATGACCATTTACAAAAACAATATGTGCAAAAGACTTGGACTTGTGGCCCACTTACTTGGGCTTGGCTGGAACCTGAGGCCAAAGACCTGAGACTTACAAAACAAGGATTTGGTCCCACCTACTCACAAGTGCTAGTTATTGATTAGCACTTTATGCATAAATAACTGTAATGAAGCTATTTTCTCATTTACGTTTCAGTGTTGTTCTAGAAATCACACACTACAATTTACAGTAAAGAATAGGATAGTTTGAGTAGTTAATGTGCGTTTCCTTTGATGTTTACATTTTTTACATTAGTGACTGGATTCACTGTGTCGTCATGCCGTCATGTCATATATACTGAATATTATCACCCCGGAGTTGTGATGTGACGTTAGCTAGCCGCTAACCACACCTAGCATGTTTTGTGCTCTCCTCTAAAAGGGTACACCACAGACTGGCCTTTTCTTTGCCTAATGTGTGGTTATGCTGCGGTGGGAGAGTGCTGCAGGGCTAATGGAGGAGCCAGTGGTCCAAACACACATGACATCACAACAGGCAGTACAGGCCACTTCAGTAAACACCTTTTCATCATTTCAGAGCGTGATTTGCATTTCACTCAGATGCAAATTCAAAGCTAGCTGATAGGCTATTGTTGTTAGTCAAATTTTAGCTGCTTCCTAATTTACCTACTGTGGAATTTAGTATGCTAAGGATTCAGAGAAGAATTACTTACTTCTATATGTTATCTTAAGTATCTTAAAAAGTCTCACATACAGGATTACTTCTTACCCCTAGTAAGGCATTATCTTTTTCAATCATCTCAAACAATCATTGTAGATGTAGTCATTTGGAAAATAAATCATAACTCAAGTCATTTTACTCACTCCATTTCAGCTACAACCCTCCTCTCTCCCCATCTCCACTGCAGCAGCAGAACCGTCACCCTCCTCAGCCTCTCTATCTCCTCCTCTTCACCAGTGTTGAGCCCCGCATCACTTATGTCTCTACCTGCCAGGGTCTAAGCACCAAAGTTAATCCATTCATGTACCTTGTGTGTGCTTGTAGGTGACGTCCCAGAGGATGCAGGGTGTATTGCTGCTCGTCTTTGCCAAGTACTTCCATCTGCCCTTCCTGCGCGGGGTCCAGACGGAGACCACCCGCACTGGCCTGGGGGGGTACTGGGTGAGAAGCACACTCACCAAAGCCTGAGGGCCTGAGGAGCCAGCTGTTTAGAATGACGCAGAGTACCACCTCCGAAAATAGTGAAGGTCTAAACCAGGATTAAAACTGGTCAAGGATTAAACATCCAATAAATCACGAAACAAATACTAAACCAGAGACTAAACCATGTCTAACCATGGTCTAATCAAAGACTAAACCAGGACTAAATCAGGTTTAATTTATTAAAAACAGGACCACCTCTTTATGGTTTAGGGCTTTGGTCAGGAAAATTTCCATTATTTGGTTTATTTTTTTTAAATTTTACTATCAATTTGCCAAATACTTTGAGCCACATGCTGCTGAGCGATGTTGAACAAGAACATGTTTGAACAAGATGACAGAGTTTGACCCGGATGCACTGGCACAAAAGGGTGCTCAGTTTAAACAAATAATGAGCAGGACCTGACCACTAGGAGGAGACAGAGTGGCTGGATCTTGACACTGCAACTCAGTGTATTTGAAATCATACATCTTTTATAGAATGGCACTTATAGAATTATATTGAAATCTTCTAGGGCTGGACAATACAATTACTTCTAGCTATATCCACTAACTCATATAGCCTATTGTACATAAAGCTAAATATATTCCAACAATGCCAAGGCTTGTATTGAGAATGGCATTGGTCAGGCCATGTCTGATTGGGAAAAAAAAAAAAAAAAATTGGCATTTGAATGCATTTTGCTCATTGCTCTGGTCTCATTTATCAAGCGTTTGCTCACGTGCTAAACAGCGGTGCAAAAAACCCCGTGGAGTTTCTCACAGAGACGCTAAAGAATTTTGCTACTATGAGCGAATGAATATGTAAAATGGGGTGTTTTTTGTAACAGATAGAAAAATGGAGAAAACGTAGGCCTGTCAAGATAACAAATTTTGAAGTGTGATTTATTGCTGAAGTAAATATAGACAATAAATGATAATGTGTGTGTCCCTCAGTCGCCAGGTCTGATCCACAGTAAAAGAAACATTCAAATCTGCAACTGGTCAAAAAGTTGTAGAACTGAAGACGTTTCACTGCTCATCCAAGCAGTTCTGGTCAGATTACTGGTGGACACTGCCTTATATCTAGCTGAACGGAGGAGCTAACTACACTGAAATTAACACACATATTGTTTGCAGTTTCTGTTTGTAGGCTAGGTCTAATGAACTACACAAAGTGGCACAGGCACAGTTCAAACTTAGTGTAACGATATATTGAAACTAATTTATGGCACTGACACAACAACCCAAGAAGAGATTTATACCTCAAAAACTATTCTAAATCTACAATATTGTTAAAACAACATGAGCTGCAATGAATAAATACCTGAATGCAACACTTAGTTGCATTAGGATGCAAACTAAGCAATACTTAGTTTGCATCTGTTATGAGTCATAGAAGTTATTAATTCAACCTTCTATCGCTCAAATCAAAAATAACAAAATATTGCAAAGAAAATAAGTACACACGGTGACCCCAAGTCAATATAGTAATTATCATGAGGGCTCCATGTGTAATGTTCAACACAAACCCCAAAACTAGCTTAAGTATGAAGTGAGTATTCGGTACAAAAAGGGCATTGGCAAGTCTCATCTGGACCTGGATTAGCCTTTGCCTGGGATCAGAACACACACTTCTTCAATAATTTAAGATGTGAGTCTGGTCACCGGTGAATCTCCCTGTTTTCAAATGATTGTGATTGACAGGTGGATTAGCCAATCAGGGACAGGCATGTGAAAATATATCACAGGGGGCTGAAAAATATTGTGGATTTCTGCAGATTCAGTGAGCAAAGCCTAAACTCTGTTAATCTGAAGTGAGATAAGTTTGATTTTATTTGTAAATCACTGGTGACCAATGAGCTCCTGGCCCTGCCCTGCTTAGCTCCAGAGATCAGATTAGATCAGGGATTGACAAAGTGGTATATACTTCTTCTGTCCTCTCTCACGTGTCCCTGCTCTCCTGTCCTCTCTCACCTGTCCCTGCTCTGCTGTCCTCTCTCACGTGTCACTGCTCTCCTGTCCTCTCTCAGCTGTCCCTGCCCTCCTGTCCTCTCTCATGTGTCGCTGCTCTCCTGTCCTCTCTCATGTGTCGCTGCTCTCCTGTCCTCTCTCACCTGTCCCTGCTCTCCTGTCCTTTCTTATCTGTCCCTCCTCTCTTGTCCTCCTCTGTCCTCTCTCACCTGTCCCTCCTCTCTTGTCCTCTATCCTCTCTCACCTGACCTTCCTCTTTTGTCCTCTGTCCTCTCTCACCTGTCCCTCCTCTCTTGTCCTCAGTCCTCTCTCACCTGACCCTCCTCTTTTGTCCTCTGTCCTCTCTCACCTGTCCCTCCTCTCTTGTCCTCCTCTGTCTTCTCTCACCTGTCCCTCCTCTCTTGTCCTCTGTCCTCTCTCCCCTGTCCCTCCCCTCTAGTCCTCTGTCCTCTCTCACCTGTCTCTCCTCTCTTGTCCTCCTCTGGCCTCTCTCACCTGTCCCTCCTCTCTTGTATCTTCCTCTGTCCTCTCTCACTTGTCCCTCCTCTCCTGTCCTCTCTCACCTGTCCCTCCTCT
>KN475673.1:16922-35085 GCA_000787095.1 Periophthalmodon schlosseri | reverse complement strand
GCGGAGAGGAGGGGGGGAGAGAGAGGAGGAGGGGGAGGGAGAGGAGAGGAGGGGAGGGAGGGGGGAGCAGTGTCTGTACTTATTGTTCTGACGGCGTACCGCGTCTGGGCACGTGCGAGCGGGGCCGGTGTTCCACTTCATGATATCATTGAGTTGCACATTCCACGTACTCGCTGTTGCTACTTGGTATTTTTTTTTTTCTGGGACATAATAATGCAACAAGTAGGCTGCTGCTACTGTCGCTCGTACCACCACTGGTCGCAATGCTACCATGACTATAAAAGTTACTGTTGCTGCTGCTACTACTACTGCTACGAGTACAGCTACTTCTACTATTGCCACTACTATTGCTTATGACACTAATATTGTGAGATACAAGGCAATTTAATGCAATTCTTAACTCATTTTGATGGTATTGGGAAATGACAATTGTCTCAATATTGTTTGAACTGCAGCTTAATATGCATATACTATTGCTACTTCTACTACTACTACTACTACTACTACTACTACTACTACTACTACTACTACTACTACTACTACTACTACTCGTGATACTCACTGTCATGATAATGATATGCACATATTCAGTACTAAATGTAAATCGTTATGGTCAGTCCATATACATGATTTATTATAGCAGTTGCAAATAAAGAAAAAAAAGTGAGATATCAACATTAGTAGATATTCATATTTGATACATCATTATACACATGATTTGTATTTATATATTTATTGCGTACTAGGGACACTCTTCATTATACATTACAGGGACTCTTTCCATCCCTGCAACCCCACTCTGCTCACTACATTTGCCTATTCACATCACTGTCTCCAACGTTGTACCACTGAGACTATGGAGATGGATAGTATTTAGCTTTGGGAGTACACAGCTGTCCTCCCCGGTGTAGTCATCCAAGCGTGCACGTGTGTGTGCGCACGTGTGTGTGTGTCTGCAAGCGAAAGAGCAAGGAGGGACGGTAAACATGCACGCAGACGGGGATTTATCACATCGCGGGGACTAACATCTGAACACGCACTCAAATCGTGGGGACCGGCCTCCGTTATGGGGACAAAATTCTTTATTATTAGATCGACAGCATAAGTTAAAGCTCAGATAAGGGTTAAAATAGATTAAGGTTAGAGTTTAGATTAAAAGCACTGTACCTGATGCTTACTGTCTTAAAAACGTGAAAAACAGAAGTAGTTCACTTTAAACGGTTCGCAGTGGTCCAAAGTTATTCCTCACTTACCTTATGCATTCTGAGCATTGTTATTATTCACCACAATGAGTTTAGAACCTAACTCTCAGAAACGAGAAAAGCTGAGTTTTGCTGTGAAGGTAAAACGAACAAGATCTATCATGCTAATGCGCACTTCCTGATGATAGATGCTCTCAGCGGACATATTTTAACTTCAGGTACAATATATCTGTACAGGGGCAAGACAAATTTTGCTCAAATACATGGGGAAAGAATTGTGTTTAGGGCTTATAAGGTTAGGCAAGTAGAACTATGGTTAAAGTTGGTATTAGTGTCCAAGAAATGAATATAAGTCAATGTGATGTCCCCAAAAAGCATGTGAAGCCAACATGGGTCTGTGTGTGTCTGCGGGCGAAAAAACGAGGAGGGGGGTAAACGTGCATACGTGTGTGTGTTTATGGATTTTTTTTCAGTCTTTTGGGGACTAGCAGAGCGCTCTTATGTAAGCCATTTCTGCAGCCTCAGTGCTCAGACAGGCTATGTTTTCCCTCTTTTTTTTTTTTTTTTTTTTTTCAGAAAGTAGATTTGTCTGGCTCTCTCTCTCTCTCGCAAGCAGACGTGGTGACATTCTGTTCCCCACTCTCGCGAGGACAGTACAGCAGCGACTACATTAGTTTTATTTGCACCGGCACTATCCTGGAGTCAACCCGGGCTTCTGGAGAAGTCTGTCACTATAGTAGTCACATCTGAGAATATCTGGTGGAGTAAAAAATGGTACTGAAGAAAAGTGGAGATGGATCCAAATAATAGTAGCTTCTTTTTTTTTTTTTTTTACTTGCTGACGTGTGTTTGGAATTTGAAAAAGACAATATAGATGTTAGAGGAAAATAATAAATCCTTTTAAAATGTAGAATAGAAAAACATCCATGTCAGACAGAAGAAGGTGAGAAGTGTGACACGTAGTGGAGTGGAAAAGTGGATTATTTAAGAGCCAAGTGACAGAAGATGATTGGGGCTGGTCCAGGTTTGATGACGCCATCAGGACAACATCATCTGCAAACAGCAGAGATGAAATCCTATGGTCCCTGACTGCGCCTAGAAATTCTGTCCATAAAAACAATGAACAGAACCGGTGACAAAGGGCAGCCCTGGCGGAGTCCAACATGCACTGGTCTGACTTACTGCTGGCAATGCGAACACAGCTCCTGCGCCGGTCATACGGGGACCAGACAGCCCTTAGCAAAGGGCCCCGGACCCCATAGTCCCAAAGCACCCCTCATTAGGCACCATGCTGGACACGGTCGAATGCCTTCTCCAGATCCACAAAGCACATGTGGATTGGTTGTTCAAAGTCCCATGAACCCTCGAGCACCCAATGGAGAGTATAGGGCTGGTCCATCTGAGGTTTGACTGTCATTCGGATTCTCCTCTCCATTACCCTGGAATAGACCTCACCGGGGAGGCTCAATGTCCCCAGCCTCCCCCCGGGATCTGGGAGAAGCTCTCCTGGAGGTGTAAGTTGAAGGCCCTGCTGACAGAGGGCTCCGCCAGGTGTTCCCAGCAGACCTTCATGATACGCTTGAGTCTTCCAGGAATGTCTGGCTTCCTCCTCTGCCAGTGGGTCCAACTCACAACCAGGTGGTGATCGGTTGACAGCTCCGTCCCTCTCTTCACCCAAGTGTCCAAGACTCGGTGCCAAAGGTCAGATGACATGACAACAAAGTCGATCATCGACCTCTGGCCAAGGGTGTCCTGGTGCTATTGACACTGAACATGGTGTTCATTATGGACAAACAGTGACTAGCACAGATGTCCAGTAACAGAACACCGCTCAGGTTCAGCTCAGGGAGGCTGTTTTTCCAGAGTAACCCTCTCCAGGTGTCACTGACAATGCACCTCCCAGGGACTCCAAGAAGGCCAGGTACTCTGCACTGCACAACAGTGAGAGACCTGTCCCTGACCTGAAGGCGCAGACGCATGTAAACTTGTGGTGAATAATAATTATTATTATTAAGATAAGTGAGGAATAACTTTGAACCACAAAATGAACTAGTTCTGTTTTTCATGTTTTGAAGACAGTAAAAATTAGATACCGTACCTTTAAATAAATGAAAATAATTTGTTTTGTTTTGTTTTTTTTTTCTTTTTTGATCTGATCTCATCTGACCCATCAAACATCAACTAAAAACATCAAGTCTGTACTGAAGTCTGTGTAAGCTAACCACATCCCCCATCCGCTCCACTTGTTGTTCCAACCTACTTTAGCGTCACAGGTAAGAGATGCTAACTTTGCGACAGATGCTCCTCCTCAGGGACCCCAAGTCTAAACAGAATGCTTTATCAAAGACAATGGCGGAATTAAACATAAGAGTTCGAGGAGGATGTCTGCTCCGAGCCGAGTGTGCAAAACTAGGACAGCGTGTTGTCACTTAGCGGCACACTACAGAAGAGAAGGATCCCAGGCTTTTGATAACGGGTGGACATTTTTTTTTTCTATTGTTTTATTCATGTGATTGGTTAGATATGGGGAAAGCTGGTTCGTGTCACCAGCTTGGAATTTGTTGAATCTTGTAGTGCACGGTTTTGTACAACATACTATTTAAATCCACAGTTTATAGCTTGTTAGCCAAAAAATAGACCAAAAAAAAAAAATTTGGTGCTGTTTATTGCTCTGAAAACTTGAGTCCAGGCTTCTATCTCTGCAAACTTCACTCTTACTTGGCCTGGAGGAGGGCCTCGTGTCCATGAAAGTTATGTTTCTTTGGCTGTTATCAGGGTATGGTGTAAAACTTGCATATCTCCATTGAAAATGTTTCAAAATATTATATAGGTTTAAGTGAGGGCCGTTAAGATCGAGGCTGTACCTGATTTATACGGTCTTAAAAACATGAAAAACAGAACTAGTTAATTTTTAACACTTTTCAGATTAGTAAAAGTGCTTCAGACCTTTCACCCCGCACCAAGAAGGCATTGAATCTGGTTGCCTAGAGACACCAGACATTTCACAGTATGGCATTAAACTTGAATTTTTCCACAGAGACAAGCAGGTGAGTTACGTGTCAGATCTGTGGAGAGAGGCTCACAGTATCAATGCAATTTTTTGTTACTGTAGCAGTTTCTTTGGAACATAACCACAGGTGGCAGACACCCCATCAGAAAAGTTACCTAGTGCACTTTAAAGTTTAACATTTTAAAAGTGGTCCAAAGTTATTCCTCGCTTAATTTATGCTCAACATTATTCACAGCAAAACACTTTCAGAGACCAGAACAGCAACTAGCATGCCAACAATGCACTTCCTGATTCTCGCTTCATAATCAGATGCAGACAGCACGCAGCGGATATATTTTGACCTTTTGACAATATATCTGTACTGGGACAAGACAAATTTTGCTCAAACACGTGGGCAAAAATCCGGCACAGGCGCTTTAACTTCCTCGACCGGCTTTGCGATGCCATAAAAAGCTTAGCCGGACATAAAACTCTCTTACAGTACGTATACGCACATTTATACAGCTAAATGGGAAATTAAAAAGGGTAATTACAGACTGCGTGTCCATGGATGACCAATCTCACACTCGGAAGGTTTTACAGTTCAAAAAGGGCCTGGAGAGAAGGCACGTCTGGAACTCTCCTCACTGTGATGTGGAGTAGTAGACTGAGAAGTGCGCATTGTGTAAAAAGCTATGAATTAATGATCGGTGTAACTGGCTATGCTTCGGATCACATTTTAGTGCACCGCTTTATGGCTGTGCAGGCTACACTCTAAAAACGTGTTAGAAGAGTGAATTGTATTAGTTTTATTTATTTCAAATCTGAACTTGACAAATTCATATAGAATTAAATGGTAAATCAAGAAACATTGACAAAAAGGAAGTATCAGGATTAAAATGGTAATGGAGGAAGCTGCTAGCTAACATTTTTGCGTCCTTTTGCACATTTTGGTTTTGGCAAATAAAACCTTTGGCTATTAAAGATTTTAGTTTTGGATTTATTTCATTTTTTGTGTCTTTTCTGTTGTATGTGCAATACAGGAAAAAATATACATATTGACTTTAACTACATTTATTGTGTCATCTTTCCCATTTGTTTAATGTTGTGATTATTTCATCTTTAAGTACCGTATTTTCCGGAGTATAAGTCGCAACGGAGTATAAGTCGCACCAGCCAAAAAATACATAATAATGAAGAAAAAAAACATATATTTCACATATAAATCGCATCTGAGTATAAGTTGCACCCCCGCCCAAACTATGAAAAAAAGTGCGACTTATAGTCCAGAAAATACGGTATTTGGTTTATTAATTTTTTTCTTAATTCTTTTTAATTGAGACACATATTGGCTTATATTCAAATATAATCAAAACAGCAATTGCCCTTAAAGAAACCATATGTATGATTTTGATTTTAAAACCTAAAATGTCTCTCTGATCTGAATGGTCACTACTTAAACCCAGCACCTGGATTTTAAAACCTAAAATGTCTCTCTGATCTGAATGGTCACTACTTAAACCCCAGCACCTGCAGCCAGTCATGAATCAGTGCTAGTGCAGCCTCTGCAGCTCAGTTAGTGAATTCTGGAGGTTCTGAGCTTTCACATGAAGCCTGTCCATATACTGAGAGAAAAACTTGTATATGTCCTCCATCTACAGGTTAAGGCACCGGCAACCCAGGTTCAGTAATGATTGTAATACCTTCTTTTAAACTGTAACCCTGCAGGCGAATTTGGCAAAACTTCTTCCATTTATGTTGCAATTATCAATAAACAAAGTTGCCTGGTATCTCCTTGTTACAAAATACACGAGGCTGACAATATTTCAGACTCGTAAAAGTATCGAGTGTGCACTACTTGAAAGTTCTCGTTTTTCCCTCTTTTATGAAATACTGACATGCAATAACTGGACTTTTGCAATCCAGCAGAGAGGGAAGTGAAAAGAGAAGTAGTGTGAGCGGAGTGTGCCACCTGATCACCAGCGCATCCAGGGTAACCTAAAAAAAAAACAAAACAAAAAAAAGGGTTGCGCAATAATTAGGCTGTGTTCACGTGACAATGGAGCTGGACGACAGGTGAATTTGATTTGATTTATGGATTTCTTTTAAAAATCATCTCTCTCCCATAGAGTTATATAGACCTTTGCCCACCATCATCAAATTCTACAACATGAATTCAGCCATCGTTAAATTTGGTAGTGTTTTCCGTTCCCTTCTCTATCATTAATGGCAAAATTTGGCATGTTTTAAAACTTTATAATATGCCGCTAAATAAAAGAAAAGGTTTGGGTGTAGACTTCATTCCTAAGTTGTCATAACATGTCATGGCACAAGTGCGAGCGTTGGCAAATCTGATAATGTGTCCAACGCTGGCAAAACTGGATACAAAAGTGGAAGTTAAATGTATTGATCTAATTAAAAAAATAATAATAATCATGAAATTTCATCAATATAAAAAAATCTTCAAGAGTCTTTGTGCAGTTTGACTTGTATGATGGAATTTTTTTACTTAATTTGTCAACAAAAAAAAAAAAAGTAGATTGTAAAGTTTGAATAAACAATTACTGGTGTCCCAGCTTTTAGTTCTAGAATCTGGCCTGGTAAATCCAGACTGATATCTCTCTGTATTTTTTCATATAAATGAATATCAGTCTGGTCCGACCAAACGTCCAATCAGATTTGTTTGTCAGTGACTCAGGTGAAACGAAGGAGCCCACTGGTCCCCGATCATTTACAAATAAAATCAAATCTGTCTCACCTCAGATTAACAGAGTTTAGTGCTTCGTTCATTGATTCTGCAGAAATCGGCAATGTTTTTCAGTCCCTTGTGATATTTCTTTCATTTCTTTTTTCCTCGTAAACAGCCATATTTGTTTTGTTCTGGCGGACTTGGCGTGTCCCTGATTGGCTAATCCACCTGTCAATCACACCAATCTGAACTTGGGGAACAAGTCATTGCGTCTGAGACAAAATCTATGACAAAATAATTAACAAATATTAGAGTATATTGTGAAATCTAAGTTGCGTAAATCTGATGACCTTTTTAATTGAATTCATAAAATCAACAACAACTTACCCTTATGAAATAGAAAACTTTGCAAGGAACCACTCCCCCATTCACACACACACATTCACACACCAATGTGTACAGACACTGGGGGAAAGGTGGGTTAAGTGTCTTGCCCAAGGACACAACGACCACATTCATCTGTGGGAGCTTGAATCGCACCGCCAACCTGTGGGTCAGTGGATCTGACCGCTCAACCAATGACGATTTATGTCAAGAGCCGGATTCGAACTGTCAACCTTTGGATCAGTGGACAAACACTATACCACTTAACTGAGCTACTGTATTTCAATTGTACATGTATATACACATTATACACGTCTGTATAACTGTGCCTTATTTGACACAGGTCCCTTGCAAGTTTTGCTACTTATTTTGAATTTTAGTACCATTCATAATTTTTGCTGTTTGCTATTATTGAACTATTGTGTCCAAGCAATTTCCCTTGTGGATCAATAAAGTTTGTCGAAGTAAAAATACAAAAAGTATTTATTTCTTTTTTTTAAATCTGTTTTTGTTAATTTGTCCATGTTTTATCGCTCCCCCAAATTCCCCTTAATTGACTTCCTAAGTGGTAGATTTATGACGGCGCTCACTTCTGTCCAAAAACACTTTGTCGACCAAGTTCCTTTTTCAGAGCACCTACCTTCTCCCCCTTAGATTTATCACTTTAATTTGGCAGTCGACCCGGCGTACGCTACCAACAGTGCCCCGATACCCCTCCTTTGCACTTAGCACCGCTCATTAAGCTAACTGGCATCTGGATGGGTGGCTAGCTAGCTACCCTTAAATTCCTGCAACGCACACACTCACCTTCTCAGCTGCGCGGCCCCCGGTGACCCCGACGCGAGCCGGGGTCCTTGAAGCTATGCGGTCCCCCCAAAATTTATGCCCGCGCGCCACAAGCTAGGGGCACGGCCTGCACTAAAACCCTATCCGGGGCCCATTTAGTAGACGGGCCCCCCACGCCAATGTCTGAGGGCCCGCCAGCCACAGCGGTGCGAGCTTGATTTACTGCTAATTACTTACTGTATACTTTACAACGCGGCTAACTTGACGTTCCAGACCATTGGCTGCTGTTGCCGTTTTCGCACAGGGCTAAATAACTGTAAGGGTGGCGCGGAGGTCAGAAAAGGGATGTGGGATTTTTAAAGGGGAGGTTTTTTAAAGGGGTACATCTGGAAGGGACTAAAGGAGCAGAGTAAACTTTTCATTGACTTGTAAAAGTATGGCCAACTCGAATTCGTCTTAGGTGAGAGTTTGTAATAATACATGTTTTGGAAGTACTTCATAAAAACTACAGTTAGTTGAACCTTACTAAAGCCAGAACAAATACTTAATAATCAACACATAGTTCATTAAGAATGATTGTGGAGTTTATTCATTGTAATTATTCACCGTGATGACTTTATAGGTGCTTTCAGAGACAAGAGCGAGTGGCACAGCGGTTAGAGCAGTGGTCGCCCAACCTGAAGGTCAGAGGATCAGTCCAAGTTCTGTCGTCGTGTCCTTAGGCAAGAAACTTCACCCACCTCGCCCAGTATGAAAGTACTGTGTGTGCGCGTGAGTGATTGGCGGTGGTCGGCGGGTTCTGAAAGCGCAGATTTGACTCACTCTGTCCCAGGTAAAGCTAACAGCAACTAGCACGCTAACCACACGCTTCCCGACTCTCAAACAAGAAAACGCTTTATAATTGGATGCAGACAGACGACTTATTTTGACCTGAAGAGTTGCTTATAGAATATATCCGTAAAGGGCCAAGATGCATTTTGCTCCAGTACACGAAAACGATCAGGTGCCGGGCTTTTAATGAATATGCAAATGACCAAAGCCCCGTTTTACCATTCTGCTCTTCCTATTTGAAGTCACCAAAATTGCCCCGAAATATCCCACAGTCATAATTACGGCCTCTATTATTACTGTCAACCCGCGTGACACTACAAAACTCGCTCGCAACATCATTATTCCCCGCGTATAATTCTTTTGAAACTTTCACATCAATGGACCTTATTTGAAGTGGACACTTTTTCCACGAGCATAAAAGCATATATTGTGAGCGCAAATGGTGTCAACCGGATCTACTTAGCTCGGTGGAGTGATACAGTGTTGAGACAAGGCCGCGGAGTGTACGGCTCTTGAGTTCTGACTATGAACGCTTTGTTTTCAGCCAGCGGTACAGTAGAGATGAGAGGGGCTAAGCTTTGAATGGGGCTGAGGGTCTGATTTGCTCGCTCCATGTTAAGTGGAAGTAGAGCGGCCATGACACTGCAAGCTAAAAAAAAAATACAAAAGGTGAACGTTTGAGCCGCAGAGGTATATTCACTTCAATAAAAAAAAGACCGAATAAAAATGAACAGGTTATTGTTAATGCAAAATGGATGCCGTTATAGCGCTGTACCTGATTTTTACTCTTAAATTTAAAATGGTTTGCAGTGGTCCAAAGTTATTCCTCACTTACTTACCGTACTTACCTTATGCATTGGGAGCATCCTGATTATTCACAGTGATGAGTTTATAAGCACTTTTCGCAAGTTTCAGTTTCAGTTTTGTCATCACAGTAACGCTAATGCTAACAACAACTAGCATGCTATCTGCGCACCTGCATTGCTTTCTGGTTCACACTAGCATGCTATCTGCGCACCTGCATTACTTTCTGGTTCACAGATGATTAAAAAAAAAAAAAAAAAGTTTCATAACTAGATGCAGACAGCACACCACGGTCTCATTTTGACACGAAGAGGTGCTTTTACAATAGGCTATATCTGTCGTAGCCTGGGGCAGATATACGATCTAAAAAACATTGCAAAAATTAAAGGTTTACTGTCTAAACTGGACTTGGAGAGACTTATCCATGCATTTGTCTCCAGTAGGTTCGACTACTGTAACATCCTGCTCACTGGCCTCTCCAAACGAGCGTTAAGACATCTGCAGTACATCCAGAACGCTGCTGCTCGGGTTCTAACTAGAACTAGGAAGTACGAGCACATAAGTCCTGTGCTCAGGTCTCTGCACTGGCTCCTGTGGCTCAGAGAATAGACTTTAAAGTCTCTCCAAGGTCTAGCACCAAAGTACATCTCCGACATGTTGGTGCCATATGAACCATCTCACACTCTGAAGACCTCAGGGACCAACCTCCTGCTGGTGCCCAGAGTCAGGACTAAACATGGGGAATCAGAGTTTTATGTTTTCAGTTTTATGCAGCTAAAACCTGGAACAGTCTTCCTGAAGATGTGAGACAGGCCTCTACTTTGACACTGTTTAAATCCAGACTCAAAACTGTTCTGTTTAGCTGTGCATATGACTGAAAGGTTTTTATTCTGCACTCTTATGTTTATTTTATGATGATTATTTATGTTTTGATTTGTTTGTATTGTGATTTTACTGTCTTTCTTATACAGTAAAGCATTTTGAATTACTTTGTGTATGAATTGTGCTATACAAATAGACTTGCCTTATGTCATTTTTATAGTTTTAAATGTTGAAATCTTTTTTTTTTTTTGTGTGGGTCCACAAAATTGCCATATTATATGCCATATAATACAGAACTAGTACTGATAGAAAAGACATTGAACTTTGTGACAGTTTTTGTTTCATGTGGATAGGCCCAGTAATTACAGAGATATTAACCATAAACCTGGTCATAATGTGCATCTTGATAAGAGTAAAAGTAATTCTACCATATAGTTTTGACCTACCCTCAAGCTCATTCAAAGATGCCCTGTGTAACTTTTCTGCTGGAGGCTGCTGCTACATTCTTGTCTCCATGGAGATGTTACCGTTTTGCCATGAATGATCCACAGTATGGCATTAAACATCTAGCTCGCACTGATGCAATTACCGGCGTTTTTACCGAAGAAGAAAAAAACTGGAATTGTTGGCGTCACCTGCTTGTCTCCGTGGAGATAAACACACTTTACGCCGCGCTGTGGAACAGTCGGGTCAAACTAGACAGAAGCTCCGCCAGAAAGTTCCACAGTGCATCTTTAAAATGTTGCCATGGGAACTAGTGGCAAAGAGGGCATTTGGGATCACACCCATGTTTTTTATTTTTATTTTTTTTATGACTTTGGCAAAAATCTGGGTACATACCATCCCCACCACACATCAAACCGACACATGCAATCCACATCTGGTGACTGTGCTCATTCAGAATTGCTAGCACTTGTATTTATGCATGTGTGTTTAGCATCTGTTTCACAAGTTGTTTTTCTCTTTTTTTTCATACTTTTTTTTCTTTCTTTCTTTCTTTTTTTTTTTTTTTTTTTTTTGTCCTTGCCAGAGTTCGAGCTGTACTTGGCACGTTCAGCCGGGGGGTTACGACACCTCCAGTGAGAGAAAATCAAAAGGCAACGCAATGAAAACAGGATGTCGATTCTTAGATGACGGTGGAAAAAGTGGCGGATATAAAAAAAAAGAAAAAGAAAGAGAAAAAAAAAAATTGGCCGATGCGGTTTTGCAAGCACACATAGTTTGGAGGGAAAGGAGGAACGGGGTGTACTGTAAGCTGGCGGAAAGCAGAAGCCACGGTGGCCAGCCAAACATTACGCAACGAGTTATGCAAAAAATTCAAAAACAACACACTGTAACATTCATAACTCATGGGGTGAGGTCTTAAGCCACTGTAAGAACAATCCAGTTAAAAACAATAATAATAATTTTTGAAAAGTTTTGACTATTTAAGAAAATATATACATTTACCTACATTTATTGACTTATTTTTATTCATTTTTTATTTTATTTTAAATTATTGATTGTTATAGTAAGCAAATACATATTAAACTAGTCAGAAGTTTTGGGCTTAAACAAGTTAACAATCCAAAATAAACTGATTTAGATTCTGACTGTAATTATATTTTTTCATGTTTTTACTGTGCCGTTTTGCCATTTTTATACAATATTTGTTTTAATTTTGAGATGCATAGAATTTTGTTTTTATCAGTCTAATCTTAACTATTGTGTAAATTAGATATATATGTGTCCCTTGTGAACATTATGGTCACTGAGTAACAGTTACAAAATTACCTCCACATACACGACCAGTGAAAAGTTTCTTCTTTATTTCCATGATTATTTACATTGTAGATTCTCACTGAAGACGTCAAAACTGTGAGCACATACGGAATGTAGTAAACAAAGCGTAAACTCAAAATAACTCGTATGTTATATTTTTACTTACTATACTTTGCAATCTTGATCCCGACAAGGCACAGCTCTGAAGCGAAAACCATTTCATCAAGAGGCTCATTGAGAGAAGGCCAAGGGTTTGCAGAGCTGTCGACAAAGCAAAGGGTGGATACTTTTGAGGAATCTGAATCGAAAATACAAAACATATTTAGCTGAGTTGTTTCACTTTTTCTTCTGTACTACATAGTTTCATACATGTTGCGTAATATATTTGATGTCTTCGGTTTGTATCTAAAATGTTTAAAGCATAAAGGGAAAAAAAAAATCAAACGAAAAGGTGTATCCAAACTTTAGTCCGGTAGAGTATCTGCATCAGTTGCCCGTGTCCAACCAGGAAGCAAGTAAACATCACCAAAATAAATACAAAAAAAAAAAAAAAATAGCCTTTTTGGTGAAATCTTAAATCTAATGATATTAACTGTTGTGCTCAAACCAGTATATTCTAACCTGTCGTTGCTGCAAGGGAAACAATGGGACTCATCTTTTGGTCTTTGCGGTACAGAAAAGGGGGGAAAAGGCCGCCTCAGGGTTAGATCCCAGGAGAGGGAAAGCGCGCCCTAAATCAGAGAGTAATTGCAGTGATTGTAAAAGTGGTGTGGTGTGGTGCGGCC
This sequence comes from Periophthalmodon schlosseri, assembly GCA_000787095.1. Lineage (NCBI taxonomy): Eukaryota > Metazoa > Chordata > Actinopteri > Gobiiformes > Gobiidae > Periophthalmodon > Periophthalmodon schlosseri. The sequence continues at coordinate 22,032 of KN475673.1, read as the reverse complement.
GCGGGCTGCACAGCTGGAGCGCGGCACTTAAACGGGTTGGAGGAGTCGAGGAAAATTGGACAAAGCTTTAGGGATAAACTTTTACTGTCACTTTAGGTTAGGGTGTTTTCCTTTCGTTCTTTCTTTTCCCCCGTTTATCGTTTGAAGTTTATTTTAGCTGTTTTAGTTGGTAGAAAGTAAAGGACAAAAGGAAAAAGTACAGGCCCTACAGCCGTTTTTTTTGGTTTTTTTTTCCCTCGTACATTTGAGCAAAATTTGTCTTGCCCCAGTGCAGATACATTGTGAAAGCAGTTCTTGGCGTCCAAATGAGACTGCCGTGTAGCGTCTGCGGCTAGTTATGAAGCGTTTTATACTCGGCAAACCAGGAAGTGCGCTGTTAGCATGCTAGTTGTTGTTAGCTTTAGTGCGAAACTCCACTCTGGCCTCTGAAAGCTGTGAAAAGCACTTATAAACTCGTTGCGGTGAATCTTTTTCAACACTTTCAAATTAACTAGTTTTGTTTTTCACGTTTTAAAGGTTGTAAAAATTAGGTCGGCTACAGCGCTAAAGTTAAAGACAAACCTCTTGCTAATTTCTTCTCTCCCCTAACTTAATACACACATTAGTCACTCAAAGTAAACGTACAATGACAAATAGGTTTACTTGAATAACTTGTAGTATTGTAACTTTTGTTGGATCTTATTTACAGAAGGTGGCTGCCAATCTGTGCCAACACAATCGCATTCACACGGGGAAAGTGGGGGAAAGTGTCTTGCTCAAAAACGCAATGACAGCATGAACTTATCAGAAAAGAATTTGAACTGTCAACCTACCCGCTGCTGACGTCTGCTCTACCCCCCTACCACAGTCACAATAAATCACAAACAAAATCTAAAAACTGATCAAACTAAAATGCTAACAGTAACTCTTAGCGTCTTAATGTCTAGCGCATTTACATATGTCTTTACAATATACAAATCTTAATACATTCACACATATTTCAATAGAGTATCCAACTCCAGTGCTCATTAATTCATTATCTGTAGCATTAGCGTATGTCGCGCCTTAGCTGTAGCGTTAGCATATGGCGCGTTCGTGTCAAATGCACAGAGGAGCATATGGTAGCATTAGCGGCAGAAGCGGCCACTTAACCTTGGAGAGGCTAGCTCTTGTTGTGATATGTACGCCGCGGCCCCAGTTCCACACAGACAGGGCCCCGGGCTCCTGTGAACCGCGCTAGCATTAGCATCACATAATGAGTGTTTTTACGTGTCATCACTCCCGACGCGCGCTTTGGTTCTGCACACTGGAGCTCAAAGTGGAATTTATGACCTCACATAAAGTCATAATCGTACATTACTGTCATTTGCATATTTCGTACACTATTGTCTCCTTCAAATTTAGTTTTTCACGTTTTGTGGTATACTCTTTGAAAATAGATTTTTTTTTTTCTTAAAAACGTCAACGGTTTGCAGTGGTCCAAAGTAATTCCTTACTTTATGTATTCTAAGCGTCCAGATTATTCACTGAAATGAGTTCATGAGCGCTCTTCACAACTTTCAGAGGCCAGCGCGGAACTAGCATGCTAACAGTGCACTTCCTGATTAGCGGACCAAAAAAAACGCTTTATAATGAGATGCTGACAGTACACAGCTGACTTATTTTGACCTCAAGAGCTGCTTATACAATATATATGTTCTGGGGCAAGCCACGTTTTGTTCAAATTCATGGGGAAAATTGACCCTTAAATGCAAACAATCCTTAGAATTATAATTACATTAACATTAACAAATTATAAATCAGATGTTCATGTCCGGACGGTTACTTTTACAGTTACTCCCCAAATACTTTTTAACTCTTTTTAAACTGAAAAACAATTAGTTGGACCACTACTTTGTCTTACTGCTCTACCCACTTGTGTGGATTTGGTTCGACAAAGCAGAAACAAAATGTTCAACTCAAAATCAACAGTCTTTTTCAACATGTTTTGTTCAGTTTGTTCATGCCGATTGTTTATGCTTATTTATATAAACCTTTTTTTTCCATTTTTGTCTGCGTTTCATCTACCATTACCGCCGTCTGTGCCAAGGGAACACAACAAAGAATGTATCACTGTATTTGATCGATCAGCATTTTTGATTCGATTTTAGTGTTAAAAACAAAACCAAAAAAATGGCTTTCGGTATTTATCTCGTTAACATAAACAATGCAAAATAGTGAAATTTCTTCTTGAACTGAACTCTGCTCCAAACAAAATGTTTTACTGACAGAGGACTGGCTGTGGACCCATGATGATCACTGGCTGCGGTCACATGCACAGTCGAAGTCAGATTATTATCAGATTTTTGGAGTTTATAAGACTTTGGAGTTGACTTTTGTTTTGTTTCATTCACACATGTTTAACATCCTGCCTATTCAGGATGAGTTCTTTGTTCAAACTGAAAACTCTCTGTTCCAGCTTGTGATGTCACGTGGTAAAACTGGAAGTGCTCCACTGCGTTTTTAAACTCCATACAGCTTCACTGGAACCATTTGGATGATTTCAGCCCGTCTCTAGTGAACTAAAGGTAAAAGGTCGCTGTTAACTTGAAAAATACCACCACATGACATCACAAGTTGGAACGGAGCATTTTGAATTTTGGAGATGTTGGCACACTAATGACAAAGGGTTACTCAAACATGTGCGAATGAAACAAAACACAACTCCGGGTATGTTTCTGAGGCGGTAACAACATTATAACGTGGCTTAAAGCTCACAAGAGTCAGCCCTAACATCATCACGAATAACTTTTTTGTTTGTTGTGTTTCTTTAGCTGGTGAGAAGGCCATCGTGTGCGACCAGTGCGGTGCCCAGTTCCAGACTGAGGAGTCCCTAGAAGCCCACCGGCAGATCCACACCGGTAAGGACCCCCAAAGCACTAACCAAAACGAACATCGGCCCTGCACCTTCAATTTATGGATGAGGCCATTTTTTTTTCTCCCAATCTAGACCTTATATACTTTAAATCAATAAAGAGGAGTGGGGAGAAGAAAATACTTATCTGCTCTCACCCCCTTTTACTATACTATCGTAACAATAATCATGCTTCTGCCATATTCTTTGTTTATAACTAAGTCACCTAATTCCATACACAAGTAAATAAATGCATTTGACCCTTCATAACGACACATTATCTTGAGTTTCTTCTACATACTTTGCTATAATCATACCTTTGTTTAAACTGTTTCATATTTGGGTATTATTACACTTCTTACATATTTAGATCACCGTGTTACCTTTTATTGTTTTGAAAATGCTATATTCACCGAAAACAACTTAGTTTCAGTTTTGTTTTGACGCTCTGAGACTGCCGCGCATCGCGTCGGATTTGTGAAGTTGTAGTGTATTGTTCTGTATCCTGCTTTTCTATACTAACGGCCGTGTGGGAGCGTCGGTGATCCAGGCTTGTGGGCTGGGCCTCGTACTAGAGGCGTTGGCTCGTACTACTAAGTGTAAGGAGGGTGCGAATAGTGCCCGGGAGAGATCGCTAGATTACTCAAACATGCATGGGTGACATCTACGACCTGAGGGAACAATGCTATAACATGGTAGAAAGCTCCAAAAAGTCGATTGACAATACACCCTCTTTAAGAATTCCAAAGAAAAAAATAAACCCACAAATTTTGAATGGGGGAATGGGTCAAAATCCTCCTATAGCAATTCTAGAAATTAAGCCAGTTTCATAGCATAATACTCTTTTAGGCTATGATTTTAAAGTGCCAAAAGTTTGTTGAGTTTATATATATATCCTAGTGAGTACTAATAACGTTTTAATTTTATTTTGGTCCTTCACCTAAATTAATTCCCAATTTCATTAAATCTATCCTTGAACTGACAGACAGATCACATCCGCCTGTATTAGACGATTTTCGGGCTTAGCTGCCGTAATCTCAGTAATCGCCAAACTAAGTCAACTTGGCAGGCTCCCGTTGTTTATCAGTGCGCTGTTATGAGGAAGAGGAGGAGGGGTAGAGAGAAAGAGGGACGAGGAAGGGTGACAATTATACTATTGCTCTGCGTGGAAAGTGCCACGGTATATCATTAAACGCGTACTTGGCTGGGCGGCGTTGCCTGCTCGTCTCCATGGAGGTGGATACGTTTAATGTCATGCTGTGGAACATTTCTGGCAAAGGGGTGACATCACGTAGACAAAGCTACACAATAGAACGTCATGCTTAAGAGCTTCTTTGCTAAAATAAAACAAAACCGCTTAAGTGAATTTTGTTTAATAATGCTCAGTTCAACGTAATATTTTGTCCTTTGTATAAAATTTTCAGAAAATACAAAATGTGACCCAACTCTGTGATATTTCAGTTGCTGTAATTGTCGGATATGGGTAGTACTTAAGTTTACTCGATTACTGTATTTTTCTGGACTATAAGTCGCACTTTTTTTCATAGTTTGGCTTATGTCGACAACATTTGTGTTTTTTTCATAGTTTGGCCGGGGGCACGACTTATACTCAGATGCGATTTATATGTGAAATATGTTTTTTTTCTTAATTATTATGCATTTTTTGGCTGGTGCGACTTATACTCCGGAAAATACGGTACATTTACTTGAGTAACTTTTCAATGAAACTGTACTTTTCAGAGTACTTTACAATCAGCATACTTTTACTCCTAATCGAGTCATATTTTCATTGAAGTAACAGTACTCTTACTTGAGTAAAAGTTATGGTCACTATTCCCGGTGCAAGTCAAAGTGACAAAAGTTTTATGTTGACAATATGAAATGATTTGTGTTTCTTGCACCGCTCCTTCAGATGTGATTTAGTTTTTCAATATGGTGCAATATAAAACAATAATAATGGTAAAGTAATGTATAAAATGGGATTAAATAATATAGATTAGATAAGTTACAAAAGTCGGTGAACAATTCCTTCTGTATAGTCTTAAAAACCACGTCTAAACTTGTGTCTGTAATATGCTGCGGTCTCATCCGAAGGGTCACCATCACTTACCCGTGTCCTGTCACTCCACATGACCCCCAGAACAGTTAAACCATCAAACCCGTCCAAAATAGCCCCCTCATCATCCTCATTACCACTATCTTGCCTTCGCCCTTCACTCGGACTAGCGCGCATTAACC